>LNAC01000746.1:599982-673663 GCA_002007465.1 Ailurus styani
ACAGTATCATTTTCTTTCTCTTTCTTCCATGGGAGAGACAGCCACGAGACACGATGGTGCAGCTGAGATAATGCGAGTAAATAAAATTTTTAAAAAATATTGAGCAATATTCTCCCAGCATGTAAGTCCCAGTTTGGGAAAAAATTAGGTCCTTTTGGAAGCTGCCTTAACCCTTTGGGGGTCTCCATGGTACCATTCAGTAAATGATTGCCTCTGTGCATCCAACAGCACCCCAGTGACCTGAAAGAGTTAACGTGGCCTCCAGAAGTGCCCATCGTGGTCCCAGGAAGGAGTGTGAGCCTTGGGAGAATCTGGCTGAGCGTACAATTACTGTTCAGCTCACAGTGGCCCAATTTACTTTATTGTAGAGTGCCTGCAGGAGTCCCACTGCTTGAAGACGATCTAGATGCTTTTGAGTCAACTGCCTGCAAATTGGTCTTTGAGGGATTTGCCAGTGTAGGCAGGAGGCACAGGAATTTGTTAGGAAGACATCACAGCAGAGTTCTCGGTCCTGGGGAGGAAATAATCTTACCAGAAATTCCCAGCCGAAAGGACTGATGTTTTCTTTCCAGGGATGCAAGTTTCCAGGTGATAGCCGGTTTCAAGGTGACGGCCATAAATTTCTTAGCTATGCACGTGCTACTTGGCTATAAGTGAGATAACTCAGCTCTTCACTCTGCTGCTTACCTGATTCTCTGGGCTTACTCTCCTGCCTCAGCCTTAGTTTCTGTAGAGTGGGAGTAATCGTAACAATACCAATCTCAAAGGTTTAAAATAGGATTAATGGAAGCAATGCACCTAAGTGCACGTAAGTGCTTGGTCCAGCGATTGGCATAAACCCAGCATGCAATACACTCAGCCATCAATCTGTGTGTTGTGGATTTCATAATCACGTGTTCACTTATCAATTATTTGTTCAAGGTCTACTATAAACATTCACCTAGCATGTCTATAGTGTTTTTTTTAAAGATTTTATTTATTTATTTGAGAGAGAGAGAGAGCACAAACGGGGGAGAGGCAAAAGGGGGAGAGAGAAGCAGGCTCTTGGGGTAGCAGAGAGCCCAACATGGGCTCGATCCCAGGACCCTGGGATCATGACCTGAGCCAAAGGCAGACGCCCAGCCAACTGAGCCAACCAGGCGCCCCTAGCATGTCTGTAGTTTTAGCAAAGTTCTGATGAACTGCTTTTTATTTACAAAGGAAAGGGACAATTCTGTCCATTTATGGGGCAGACAATAAAAAAGTATTTCAGGTACAAATTTTTGTTCAAAACAAAATAAATATCTATGTACTCACCACCCATATAAAAGAAATCAAACATTTCAGATAAACTGAAGCCTCCTGAGCCTGCGTGCTAGAGCTTATTCCCTTCTGCCCTCCTCCAATGCAAACCCCCATCCTGCTGTGTTATCATTCCCTGTAGGGGAATACATANTAAAGATTTTATTTATTTATTTGAGAGAGAGAGAGAGTGAGTGAGCGCAAGAGCACAAACGGGGGAGAGGCAAAAGGGGGAGAGAGAAGCAGGCTCTTGGGGTAGCAGAGAGCCCAACATGGGCTCGATCCCAGGATCCTGGGATCATGACCTGAGCCAAAGGCAGACGCCCAGCCAACTGAGCCAACCAGGCGCCCCTAGCATGTCTGTAGTTTTAGCAAAGTTCTGATGAACTGCTTTTTATTTACAAAGGAAAGGGACAATTCTGTCCATTTATGGGGCAGACAATAAAAAAGTATTTCAGGTACAAAGTTTTGTTCAAAACAAAATAAATATCTTTGTACTCACCACCCATATAAAAGAAATCAAACATTTCAGATAAACTGAAGCCTCCTGTGCCTGCGTGCTAGAGCTCATTCCCTTTTGCCCTCCTCCAATGCAAACCCCCATCCTGCTGTGTTATCATTCCCTGTAGGGGAATACATATATGTTCACTGAATATATTATATGGATACAATGTGTATTATGTGTAGCCACATATATAT
Organism: Ailurus styani; assembly: GCA_002007465.1. Lineage (NCBI taxonomy): Eukaryota > Metazoa > Chordata > Mammalia > Carnivora > Ailuridae > Ailurus > Ailurus styani. The sequence continues at coordinate 601,963 of LNAC01000746.1, forward strand.
ATCCAATATGTAGCCATGTTATACAATAATATGAATACATTTTAATAATCATAAGTGATATAATTATGAATTTTATATGTAGACACAGGTTTTTCTAGACTCAAGACTATAATATACTTTTGCAACTTGCTTTTTGTACCCAACATTCTAATTCTGGATTTATTCATATTGATTCATGTCACTCTATTTCTTTTTCAGTCCTTTATAGTATCCTTACATAAGTATGCCACAAATTATTCGTTCATTGTCCTGTTGATGAACACTGAGTTCTTCCAAAGTGACACAAACACAGATATGGTGCATAATAGTTCGTGTTCATGTGTCCTTGTGCACATGTGCCAGCATTTCTACAGGGAATATGCCTAGAAGGGAATTACTGGGTCATAGAATGTGTCCCCTATAACTTTATTGGATTGCGTTAAATACTCTTCAAAGGGATTTTTTGCAAATTGTGCTGCTCCATCAGTAGATCATGGGGGTTTCCTGGTCCTTTCCCACATTTAGTATTGTCAGGCTTCACATTTTGTCCAACCTGAAATATATGACTATCTCATTGTGCTTTTAATTTGCATTTTCCTGATTATTAGGAATTTGTTATTTATAAGTTATCTTTTATAAGTTACTTGTTTCATCTGACTGTTTTAAAAAAGAGGTTTTTTTTCAATTAATTTGTAGGAATCTGGATGCCATTCCTTTGTTATATGCATTGCAAATATTTCTTCCCATTCTGTGGCTTGTTTCCTTTGTATGCAGCATCTTTTAATACAGAGAGCATTTCTAGAAGATTTTTACTCTTTAAGAAATATGGTATCTACAACAAAAGAAACACATTTCCCTCTGGAATTTTGATGTTTTTCTCACCTTTTCTAGAAGGAGGATCTCAGCCTTAAAAAATTCAGTCACATCTTTGGGCAGGAATATAATTTAATATGGTTGGTAAGTAGGATCAGTATACAGCAGTCAAGCAAAACCCTATTTTGCTGAGTCCACTAATTGCCAGGAAACTGGGAAGGGGGAGTTGCCAGGAACTCAAGACCTGTGCCAAGAAGAGTCACTCCACTCTGACTGTTGGTCTGGAGAGAACTCTTCTTCTCCTCCTGGGACTAGTAAACTTTGCTGTGTGACAACACAGGAGAACAAAGGGAGAAGATTCTAATGAAAAGCAGATTGGGAGGGAATTCTGGAAAAGGTCAGGCATCCTAAGTGGAATTTTAAAATTAATGACTTCTGTTAAATAGTACCCTAAATAATAGAAGAAAAAGTTCAAGGCAAAAAGATTGACCAGGTAGGATAGAACTAGAGAAAGAACAGAAAAGAAAGAATTTTAAGGAATTAAAAAAAAAAAAACAGAAATAGGAGATTAAAAGGGGCCACAACCACTTGGACTCAATAGAATTTCCAGAGCCTGGACCTAAGCTAGAAAACAAAGCAATAGATTGAGAAATTTCATTTCATGTGAATTTCAGATTTCTGTACAGCAAAGCCAAATAATACCAAATTAAAAGAAAAAAATGACAAATTTGTAAAAATCATGAGAGTATTATGGACCAAGTGTTAACATTTTTTTTGTATGTAAAGAGATTTTTCAAATAAGAAAATAGTGAAAACCTTAATAGAATAATAGGCTAAGAGTAAAAACAGGCAATTCAAGAAGCATAAAAAATGTCCATCTATTTTAGTAATCAAAAGACTGCAATTGAGATGAGATTTTTTTTCTCCTATAAGCTTTCTCATTTAAGATGAAAAAGCATGACAGTGCCCAATGGGCATAGAGAAACTCGTCCCCTCCCATGGAGCCCCTGGCGAGGCTAATCAGGTAAACTTTTTCTGGGGAATGAGTTAGTAATATGCACCAAAGCACTAAAATAAATAAGTAAGTAAGTAAGTAAGTAAGTAAGTAAATAAATAAATAAATGGCATGCCTTGTAACTTGCAATCCCACCTTTTAGAATTTATCAAAGGAAATAATTGTATGACTAACACTAGGATATCTGTACAAGGTTCGAGAAACATGAAGCGTGCAAGAGGAGAATCAGAGAGGTAGAAGTTGATGGGGTAAGGAAGGTGAGGGAGAGGGGGCCCTAGAGAATCACCCTTGGAATGTCCCTGTAGGGTAACTGGGTGCTTGGTAGAACCATTCGCAGAGACAAGATACAATAGATTTGGGAGGAAGGCAGTGGATTGGATTATGTGTATTTGATACCTCAGGAGCATGAGTTCAGGGGCCAATGTTCAGGGCCCAGTTGGATGTGGATTTGGAACTCAGCAGAAGTTGAAGAATTTACAGGCACTAGGGTAGGGATACAGTGGAAGCTGTTAGGGTAGGTATTTCAGTGGCTGTTGGGATACACCCGGGACAGTGAGGTGACCCATGGGTTTGGGCTGGCAGGGAGAACGGCAAGGCGATTCTCGTGCCTTGCTTCGTAGCTTTGACATTTTTGCTGGAATCCTCTTTATTGCCCTTCAGGCCTGGGAAAACTCCGTGGGGATCATCTGCTTTCCCAGTCTCCAAAGGCTGGCAGAAGATACTTCTAACCAGCTTGCCCAAGAGATACAGAAGGCGCTTGTGGGAAAGCCTGCAGGTAAGAGAACACTTTATGGAGAGCAAAACCATCTTGCATGTTCCTCCCAGGACTCCTGTGAAGCTCCTCTCTGCTTTCCAGTGGAGTCAGAGTGGTGCCTTCCAGAGACGACCACAGGCTCACTTCTGCCACTGAGAATGCTGGGAGTGAAGGGAAAGGTTGACAGAGGAGGGAAGAGGGATTTGCAGAATTCTCCTGCTCCTGGGAGGGACACACACACACACACACACACACACACACACACACACACACACTCACTCACTCACTCACTCACTCACACACACACAGGACCAGGGTCTCTGGGGGGGGGTGGTACTAGGATATAAGGCACACCTGTGTGTTCAATGAGTAGCTCTATCCAGAAAAGACACAGAAGCCAAAGCCGAGCATGTTTTCAGTTTTGGGGTATCCTGACTTGCATTCATCTGCTCCTAGAGCTGGACCCTGGAGGCTGGGCAGAGTTTCACAGTGACTACAGGGCTGAGGGGCAGGAGGGGATTCTAGGGGGAAGGAGTATCTTGAGCATGGTGCAGATTGCAGGCATCTCTGCAATGAAAGAGGCTGGAGGATACAGGAAGTGGGGTGAGGATTATGGATTGGGAGAAGTCCAATAGCTGAGGAGCTTCCTATTACTTGGTAATGGAGAGCCACTGATGGTTGTTGAACAGGGATGGTGACATGATAAAGAAGATCCTCCCAGGAGATTAATCTGGCAGAGTGTGAGATGTTTAGTACGGATTCAGATGGTGTTATGGAGAGGAAAGGAGACAGAAGCACCCTAAAGATGGGAAGGAGGCCAAGGGAAGGGAAAGGAGTGTGGGCAAGTCACTGCATCGTCCTGCTGGTAACAGTTTGTCCCCTTCATGTGCTGTTGCCAGAGCAAGCCAGGGAGGCAGCCGGGCAGTTGCTGCGGTGGAAGGGGGATGTGGATCAGGATGGCTACCTACTCCTGAAGTCAGTATTTGTGCTCACAGGGACAAACTCGGTAAGTTCTGGGCCCCAGGGGCCCCACTTGGGAGCTCCGCATTCATGTGCAGCAGAAAGTCCCAGCAAAGGGCAGTGGCACATCTCAAGTGTGTCTTTTTTCCTATGATACTGATTTATCATTTCTCCTACCCTGTTTCCCTTCTGACCTAGAACATGGACTTGAGCAGTTGAAATTCATTTTCAAATCCTGCTTTTTTCAGTTGACCAGTTGTCTGTAACCTTGGGCAGATTGTTACCTTTCTGTGACACAATTGTGTGGCTAATTTTAGAATAGAGGATAATGCCTTAGTTCTAGGGTTAGTGCAGGGATTAACAAAGTCTGATGGGCATGGATGGTTTCCTATGTCGGGGCAAGCCTGGTGTGTCCCGTGCATGTCAATTAAACCCTCCACGCCCTCTGAGTCAGTCTACGAAGCCACGTTAGTTACCATCCTGTGTACCTGCTGTCTGTCTGACTCCATAGCCTGTGCTCAGAGCCACTGCTCTTTACTGCCTCCTGCTAAACTCAGACCAACGGAGCCCACCTTAGGCACCTGTTGCATGCCTGCCCGGAGACAGTGCCTGAAAGACTCTGGCTTCTCTTTCTTCCCTTCCCACGGTGCCACCATCCTGATGGCAGACATGTCCTCTCTGCGACTGTAGATGGCTGTGTCCCCTTAGGCAGAAGCAGTCCCCAGCAGCTGTGGCTATCAGCAGAAATGGCCAGAGGCCCTGTACAGGGCAGGCCCAGAGATTCGTGTGTCTGGTGAGACACACAGTCTGGTGCTCAGCGCCGGGAGCAGCAGGGAACCAGATGGGGGCACGGCCACCCTGAGGCAAAAGGTGAACCAGACGTCAGCCTGGCATCAGTGCGTGGAGCTGGGAGAGGAGCTTGGTATGCAGTTGCTCACTGTGGGGAGGACCCCTGGCTTTTGCTCTGTATAAACTGCCTGGAACACCACCGGCACAGCAGCCCGAAGCACAGAGTAGGAGCTTTCCTGCTCCTCCAACAGGACTGTTCACATTCTGCAAGTAAAAATTAACCTAAGGCTTGTCTTCCACTGTGAGCCATCAGTCCGAAAAGCAGTGAGACAAGTAAGCAGGTGTATTTCAGTGGGGCCCGTGCAGCATGGAGGACAGGGGAGCCCCCCTGAGCCGGGCTGCAGCAGAGCCAGGTGTCCAGTATGGGCACGGCCATTATCGTGCCCTGGAAGCTTCGAGGGGGAAGGGTAGGACCAGCAGCCTGCATTAAATGCCTGGTTCTGTCCCAGACTGTGCGTTCTTCCTTTCTCTTTTTCTCATTTTGCCACCGTATGTGTCACTTTAGTCAGCTGGGTGGGAAGCAGGGTGGACAGTGTGCTTTAGATTAATGCCATATGTGTACATACGCGCACAGGCGTGTAGACCTTGCTGCTGCTGTAACCCCAGGGGAGCTGCAGGCAAAGCACGTGGAAGAAAGGCTCCAGGAAGCTCCATACTGAGGTCGGTCCCCTCTCTGCCCACTTCCTGTCTTCTCCCCTCTCTCCGACCACCCTGGTTATCAGTGTTCACCGATAGGACCGTTTCCGTTTTGGGGAAGTCTCGGATCTGAACAAGGGGATGAGAAGGGCCTTGATCAGGTCCTTCATTAGGTGTTTGCACTTGCTATGAAACATGCCCTCCTGAGTGTCCAATTCCCTAATCAGGAGGCAACCTACCCAAATCAGTAGTGTGATCGCGTAGCAAAGCCCTTGTGTTCTGCTCTGTCCCTGTCCCTCCCTCCCTAGCTCTGTCCCTCACTCCCTCCTTTCCTTCCTTCCTATTACCTACCTTAAACAAGATGAAATGTTTATTGAGCACATTGTATACACTCTATATAAATGTAATCTTCACAGCCGTCCCTGGGTGGGTCAAATGATTGTGTTCGGTCTTACTTGAGAATGTATTGCCCAGAAAGGGATGGGATTTACCCATGTTCCTGGCTGAAACGGCCACAGGGGCTGGCTGGACCGTGCCAGTTTGGGTCAGAGAGGTACTCCGCAGGCTCTGCGGCCGTGGGTCACATCTGCACTTCCCTTGCAGGAGACACTGGGCAGAGTTGCTGAGTCTGGCCTTCCAGCCCTGCTTCTGCAGTGCCTTTACCTCTTCTTTGTCTTTCCTCTGGAAAAGGATGATCTTTTGGAGAGTGATGTTCAAGTTCAGAGGATGTTTGTGCAGGTGAGTGAGAGGTCGGCTCCACAGCCCTGGGCCAAGACCTTGCTCTGCTTCTTGGAGATGTTTCCATCTTCCTCAGTCATAGCCCTGAAGTAACTCTGTCCTCCTGGATGGCCAGCTCATCTGTCTGTCCCCAGGCTCAGCCAATGCCAGCAATCCTACACATTTGGAGAACGGATGTTCTCTCTCCATCTCACTCATCCCTGTATCAATAGTCCACTTGTTTCCCCCCAGAAAGCGTGTGGCTCCTCTTCCTCCTCCACTTGGCCCCTGCAGCTTCCCTGCCTCTAGGGTTTTTTCCCGGGCCCTGCCTGCCCTCCCCAGCATGTGGAGCCCCCTGGCCCTGGCCCCTGCCTCCTCTGAGGACACGCACACTAACTGCACTTGCATAAGGGCAACCAGCAAGTACTCCCCTGCCCCCGCCACGGCCTGGCATCTGTCACTTCCCCGAGCCCTCTCTTCCATGCCCGGAGGTGTGTAGTATTACAATTCTGATTCCATGTCAACTAAAGTATGGTGAGTGAAAGTGGGTCCAGGCTCAGAGGTCCTGGGTAGGGGGCTGGGATTGCCACCCTGGGGATCTGGCTCCAAGACCACTTTGTGAGGTCACCTCCTTCCCCCTCCCAGAAACTATCTCAGGCTTCTAAACATGAAATGCAATTTCCTGGTGTCCTTCCCCATTTTCCCTGTTCTCTCTGATTACCCACAGCAGCTTTTTAGTATAACTTCTCACCTCTTTCCCTGCCCCCTTACTGACCAGTTCTGCTTTCTCAGGCTCCCGGAGGCTGTCTTCTCCAGAAATCTCCTCCTGCCTCTCTGGAGGAGATCTTGGTGGGGAAAGGGAAAGGAGGGCCCTGTGTCGTGCTCATCTTTCTGCAGCAAGGGCCTCGGGGTGCTGTCTCACAGAGCAGGTGCTTAAGAGCTTTTGTGAATTTCCAAGTGCATTTGTACATTGCACATGCACATTCACAGTTAGCACCCAACTGAGATTCATTCTCAAGCCAGAATCATCATTATCTGAGGTTATCTCACAAGTTCACTTATGGTATGTTACCCCTTAAGCTGCATTTGTTGGAAACTTGAGCATCATTTATCTGTATATAAATCATATTCTCAGTGGTGGCCAGGATGCAGTCCTGGGCACTTCGACAAATCCTTACCACGTGGATTTCACGTATCCTGCAGAGAACCAGTGTAGCCCTGCCTTCACGGTTCCATCCACGTATGGGTAGAACACAAGTCAAGTGATAGGCCATGGCTGTGTTCTCAGGGTTTTCCTTATTTCCCTCCGTAAAAATATATGGATCTCCTCCCATGTGCTGCTCTACACCAGACCGGTGGTCTACACCAGCAGCAAGCATAGTACCCTCTCTCGTAGAGGTGACAGAAACGAAGCCGGGGAAATAATCACGTAATAAAAGAGCATGCCCCAATTTTTTAAGGGCTCTGAAGGAAAAATGGAAGGTGTGCTGGGAAATGAGGACAAGGGGACCTGATTTAGAGTAGAGGATGAAGGAAGGCTGTCTGGAGGAAATGGCCTTGAACTGGAGTTGAAGGTTATAGCAGAGGTGTGAAGGGGGAGGGGAGGGGACAGGCGCAGAAATGGCCTCGAAGGGTCCCATGGCCACGCCGACCTGCAGGGGAGGGCAGCAGATTGAGTCTGGAGCCCAGTTCTGTGGCTGTCCAGGTTGGACTCTGTTACTGTGGTTGGAAGGGGCTAATAGATTCAGATGGAAGCAGTTCTCCATAGCTGTTGAATAAGAAGGAAATTCAGTTAGATCACCTGGAGCCAAAGGGAGGGCCACATGCAATCGCAGAGGAGGTGGGGCTGGTCCACACAGAAGCTTGTGAGCCATGATTTACCCCAAGTGGCGGGAACGTATCAGAAGTCCCTCTGGTAGCCATAGGGAGACTGGTGGGGGAGGAGGCACGGGGCCCAGATGGGAAGTTCTGGGATAAGGCTCATGATCTTATGAGAAGTAGGGTTTGAATGCCAAGCAGGGAAAACATCTCTCTCTCCTTTTAAAAAAAAATTTATTTATTTATTTATTTGAGAGAGAGAGAGAGTGCGCGCACATGAGCAGGGAGGGAGGGAGAAGCAGACTCCGTGCTGAGCAGGGAGCCTGATGTGGGGCTCCATCCTAGGACCCGGAGATCATGACCTGAGCTGAAGGCAGATGTTTAACTGACTGAGTCACCCAGGCACCCCCCCGAGCACATCTCTTTTAAATAGAACTGGGTCCTAGTCATTCTATACTTTAACTTTTGATGACATTTTTTTCTGCATTTCTCTGTAAAAGGACAACTCTGTAAGTCAAACCCTTCTTTTTTATTCTGAATTGGAAAGGGTAAAAACTACTTGCTTAAGATTAGGGGTGCAGACTTTATCCCATGCCCTGGCACCCTTTTCTAGATGGTGCTGCTGACCATGAGTCTCTGGGGCAGAGGGTGACCCATACAACCTACCCTTTGCCCTGAGCCATAGCCCTGGGAGCTCTGGAAAAGTAGGGAAGAAATCTGTTACAGGAAGGAGGCTTCCTAACTAGGCATCTTTATTTTTTCCTCCAGATGTTGCTGAACATTTGCTGTGAGTCTCAGGGGCTGGAGAGACTTCTATCAGGAAATGAGCTCCAGTCTCTAGTGATTGCCACTACCTGTCTTCGGGAACACAGCTGCTGTTTTTGGAAGGAACCCACTTTCTGTGTGCTGAGGGCAATCTCCAAAGCCCAGAACCTCGGCATCATCCAGTACCTGCAGGGTATGACCCCAGGAGACCAGGGCTGGGATGTGGGCCCACTTTCTACAGTGAGACCCTGGAACCAAAAAAGAAATGGACAAACAGGGTCTTCATGGATGCCCATCTATGCCTAGTAGATGACCCTTTGGTTGGTTTCCTTCATAAAAGTGCGTTTATTATTTATTTTGGTGCTCCCTTGGAGGAGGAAAGGAAAGGGGAACTCATTTACTGCACACAGGCTGTCAAACAGATGCCATGCTGGACCCACTTGTGTATTATCTCATCTGTGTCTTTGAGCTGGATATTAATGCCATTTTGTAAAGGGGAAAGTGGAGACTGAGGGTGGAAGAACTTGCCTAGCTCCCAAACTGGAGAATCACATTCTAAACCCAGAGATGTCCAATCCAGGGCTTCCAGCTCTGATCTGGGCAGCATGTGTAGGGATTAATTCCATAGATTCTGGAACCAGACATCTGCGCTGTGGACTCCAGCTCTGTCCTCCTATTCTCATAGCTGAATGACCTTGAGCACTTAAGTGCCTGTGTGCCTCAGTTCTTTATCTGTAAAATGGGGGTAGTAAACCCTTGTCCTGTGATCTGTCTTCTCTCTGGGGCCTCCTGTAATGGGGTGGGGGTGTCAGCTGGGGACAGCTGAGAGAGTTCAACAAGCCCACTGCTACTGTATCTGAGCCTAGGACCAAACATCGGCCCCAGGTTAGGGATTCGAGGTAAGGCCAGGGCCCAGCAGTAATGGCCCTGAGCTGATCTGGGCCTGAGATACTCAGCAGCCCAGGTAACCCCCACAAGCTGGAGTCAGAGACCCCTGAGAAAAAGCTGCATGCTTTGGCGGCAGGGGTCTCTCAGTGTGTCATTATTGTTAGCTGTCCCAGACAATAACCAGAAAAGAAAATTTGCACCTTGATGGGGGAGCCTGCTTCCTGGAACACTGAGCCCAGGACTCCCTTAGGTTTGGAATGGGTAGTTTCCATGGGCATAGAGGCTGAAGGGAAGTTCTGGAAGAAAGGGCTGGCCTGGTGGTTACCTGCCAAGCCCTCAGCTCTTAGGGCTGACCTGCCCAGCATGCAGACTTTGGGGGGCATCTGAAGTCTTCCCACTAAAGGGCAGAGCATGTGTGATCTCGTAGACACTTTTCCTGATCCACTGGTGTGTCTTTCCTGGCACCCAGAAGAGGCTTCTCCCAGTGAAAGCACTCTAAAAATAGGGATCCCTCAAAATGTAAATCCAGTGACCTCTCTCTTCTGACTCAAATCTTCCCTTGGCTTATCACAGTTCTGGGTGACCAGCAAGTTCCACGGCCAGGCCCTGCCTTCCTCCCGCTCCCTTGTGGCCTACACTTCTGGGGGCCAAAGCTCTGGGAACTTTAGTAGCAGAAACGCACCACCTTTCGGTCCCTCCCCTTCTTCAGACTCTTGTATCCCTCCCCGAACTTTTGATCAGGCTGATCTCTGTGCGTCTCCAGTGTCGCTTCCTTGAGGAGGTCTTTCTCAGTGCCCAGCTCTGGCAGCCTGTAGCTCTTGACCTGATGAACCCACCCCTTCTGCCCCTGCTGGGAATTAGGAGCAGCCAGCTAAGACACTTCCTTCCACTTCCTGTTTTGCATACTCTCCATCTGGGTCTGCAGAATGGCGCTCTTGGGAGGGCACTTCTCACGGGGGAGACTTCTTGACTCAGGACCCAGCAGAAAAGTGTTTTGAATTAATTCACATTTACATCTTGATACGTACAGTTTAAAGGAGGGCAGGGAGTGGAGGGCCGTGGCCGAAAAGCTACGGCCTCCAAACTCAACAGGATTGTTTTCTTCCTGCAGCCATGGATTGCATTAAGCTTTCCCTTCAGAACCTCTCCAAGCTGGCAGACAGCCTCCCCGCTCCCGAGGTGAGCGAGGCAGTGAACCTCATCTTGGGCTTTGTGAAGGACTCCTACCCTGTCTCCTCGGCTCTGTTCCTAGAGTTTGAGAACGGTGAGGGCTATCCTCTGCTGCTCAAAGTGTTACTTCGGTAAGTGGTTGTTCCTGGTGGGGGAGAAACTGCCGAGGCCTAGGTCCTCAGTATCATTTGGGGGGCTTTGGAGAAAGACGGATGTTGAAGCTTCTTTGAATGTCTTCTGAGGCACAAATTTCCATAGAGCATGGCCAGAGAGATTTTTATTGCAGAAATAGTTCAAGACACATCAGTGTTGGGGAGAACGGATGGGGACTTACCAAGTTCATTTGGTGGTATATACTAGCTTGCCAACCACCTATCAGAACCCACATCTCTGTGCTGGAGGGCCTCTGGGGCCGTTGTAATCATCTCTGCCTACATGCTTGGAGGCTAGAAGTGCTTAGGAGTCAGCAACCCCCAGAAGCAGCCCTCAGCCGAGGACTGGATGGAGCTGATGTGTGAATACTGAGCGAAGTTGGTCCTTGGCTGCGACATCTCTACACTGCCTCCCACAGTTCCCAGGAGCATCACTCCCTTGGCTCCACAGGCGCTTACCTGGTCATTCTTCTGTCCTGGCTTCCTTCCCTTCCTTCTTACAGACTCTTTCCACTAGCAGAAGCTTTCAGTTCAACTCCCAAATGAATTACCTTCTCTGTCTCAAGTCTTTGACTGTGAGAAGCCCAAATGAAGACACCATTGAGCTGTGTGAGGACTCATCTCCTCCAGTCTGATTTGCCATATCATTTTCAGGTCGGGTTCAGGGATGGAGAAGACAAGAAATGGAATTAAAAGAAATTCCTTGATTGTTCCAACTTCTCCATTGCTCTTGGGGAAGTTGCTCAAGGGCAGGGCCACATATACTCCCTTGTGCTTTGCTCTGTGAACACGAGAAACTGTTCTCATCCATGGAGTATGGCTTTTCACTGTGCTTCACAGACTTCACTGCAGGGTCAGGTTTCCAGTCCAGAGGGGTCAGCTGGGTGAGGGGACTGGAGCCCCAAAAGCCCCAACACACTGAGGGCCTTCTTCCAAAGGGGCAATAAGGTTAAATATTCCTGTGGAGTTGCTAGGTTTTACGCTGGTCTGGACCATGACCAACTGGCTACTGCTCCCAAGGAGGTCTGTGCCATAGAAATTCCTAAACATTTCTTTGGTTAAATGGGTGGTTGGTTTTCTTCAGACTTCTTGTGGAAGCCAGGAGGAGGAAAGGAGCCTGTTCCGGGGAGTGTCAGAAGGACCCATCTCAGCTCATTGTTTTGTTTTTTTCCTGCCTTACCTGAAGTCATACTGCAAGCACTTTTGCTCTTGACACGGCAGAGCTGAAATAAGATTTTTTTTATGCCTCAAAATGAGTATATATTTATTTTTAAATTACATAAATGCATGATTATAAGATATATATTATATTACATATATTATATAGTATATTACATATATATTTACATATGTATTGCATACAAAAATGAAAGAGAAATTCTTATATTTTATAACTAATCTTAATGAATGATCGTGTACCAACCCACCCCACCTCACACCCAGAAAATTCACCCCTTACTTTGAAAGGCACTGAAATTAATTTTCCAGACTATTGCAAATTAGGACTATGGTTTTAAATCTGTGCACCTTCATGCTATCATCCTATGTGTTTTTATCTAGGAGAGCTGAGGCTCTTACTGATGTTTTCTATGTATGCTAAAATTTCTGTGTGTTTTATCTATTATGCTGTAAGTATGATGTGTTGAACTAACCAAGGGCTACCAAACTAGATCCCATGGAGCAAATTTGGTTTACCCCTGAATTTTGTAAATAAAGTTTTATTCTAACACAGCCACACCCATTTGTTACATAGTGCCTCGGGGCTATTTTCACACTACAGGGAAGAATTGAGTAGTTGTGAGAGACTGTGTGGCTTATAAAACATGAAATATTTATTAACTAGTCCTGTATATAAAGAAAATGTTTGCTGACTTCCAAACTAATTGGGAGTACTTAGCAAGTGATACAAAGAGATTAGTATCAATATTTAAGAATACCAGCAAATGTTGCCATGCCTAGTAATGTAAAATAGTAAGTAGTAGATTATAACCCTGATTTAATGATAGATGAACATATATGATAAACAAAAATAGGTTTAGTCGTGAACTTAAATTTCACCCCGACATAGTTCTATTTAAATTATATTTTCCTGTTTTTTTCTTTTTTTTTTTTAAGATTTCATTTATTTCAGAGAGAGAGCGTAAGAGAGAGCATGAGAAGGGAGAAGGTCAGAGGGAGAAGCAGACTCCCTGTGGAGCTGGGAGCCTGATGCGGGACTTGATCCTGGGACTCTGGGATCATGACCTGAGCCGAAGGCAGTCGTTTAACCAAATGAGCCACCCAGGCACCCTTTTTTCCTTTTTTTTTAAATTATGTTATGTTAGTCACCACCATATAGTGCATCGTTAGTTTTTGATATACTGTTCCATGATTCATTGCTTGAGAGAGAGACAGACCCCCTTCCACAAGAGAAAGGTAGCCCACCTACACATAAGCAGCTAAGAATGAAAATAATACTCAACCTTGACATAAGCATAAGGAAATCTAATAAAGTTTGATTACTTCACAAGAGGTTTATTTGCCCACTTGAAGTATTAAATCTCTCATTTTTGGGGTGCCCCTGCTCTGCTGGTGTGCCTATCTTTTGGGGTGGTTCAGCCACAAGAAGCAGCCTTCCCATGAGCAAATGCTGTAGCTCTTCACAGGTTTCTATACATTCCTACTGTATGTCCTTATACCTAAGGCTGACATTTGCAGAGTGACTTTTAGGGGAGCAGGTGCTCCCCTTGCCTTTTGTTTCTGGGCTGGTAGAGACCTCTGGGGCCTGGCATTGCTTCAGCGTCCCTGTGAGGAGCACCATGAGCCAACATGGCTGCCCCATCCAAGAAGTCCACCGAGCTGGCCTCATCTGTTCCCACAGGTACGACGAGCTGACACAGAGTGAAGTGGACCCCCACCTGGAGGAGCTCCTTGACTTGGTGGTGTGGCTGACGACCTGTGGGAGGTCAGAGCTGAAGGTGTTTGACAGTGTCACATACCCTCAGCTGGAAGGCTTCAAGTTCCATCATGAGGCTTCTGGTGGGTCATCTTATGTCTCTGGGGGCCTGGCGGTGGCCGGCACTGTGCCCTGACAAATGCTACATGGTTCTATTCCTGACTCTTTGTGAAGAAACAAACACTTGGCGCCTGTCAGGGATTCTGTCGTGCCTCTGTGAAGATTACCTACAGATTTAAAATCTCCCCCTTTTAGATTATTTTTTTAGATGTCTTGGTGGGACTTAAAGAAAATGTTTGCTTAATAAAGGTAAAGACCCCCTCATGTAATGGAGGGACCCTCTGACCTCCACCCCTACCTCTGCCATGACTTACTCTGCAATGTGTGCTTCTATACAAGGACCGATGTCCCCAAGACAGCCGCCCAGGCTCAGAGACAGGACCACCTCAGTTCTTTGAGATTGATTGGTTGTTTGAGTGGTGAACTCTGTGCAGCAGAGGCACCAGTGGGACCAGGCAGGTATCTGCTCCCTAAGACGTCTCTGCAGAGACGGTCCCATATACACTGAATCACAATCTCCTCCGTAACTGGCTGATACATGCATCAGGGACGGTGGGGACACCAGGCAGGTGGGTCAGGTCTGTCCGGGCTAGTCAGGAAACTCTGCCCAGGAGGAACCATTCGAGTGGGGTTTCAAGGCTCAGAGTGGATCGCCCAGGTAGAAAGGAAAAGGACAAAGTTTAAAGGCAGAAAGCAGAGCCTGAGGAAAGACATGGAAACCACACACAGTCTGGAGAAATGGGCACAGAGACAAGAGCGGACCAGAGTGTGGAGTTTCAGGAACATCTCTGGGGCCTGAGGCAGGGAGGGCTGGAGACAGGGAGTTCTCTGATAAAGAGTCTCCTGGGCAAGAGAAGATGAGGCTTCGCCCTTGAGCTGGAGAGAAAGGAGGGGATGGCTTCTGAACGTGTCTCTGTTTAGCTACTTGGCTAGAAATGAAACTGACTTTGCTTAGTAATCTTTAATATCATTTGATTTTAATTGATTAAAACCAACCCTCCAGCCCAGTGCTGCCAAAAGGAAATATAATGTGAGACATATCACATAATTTCAAATGGCCTAGTAGCCATATTTAAAAAAAATAAGAAGAAACAGTTCAAGTTAGTTTTTATAGTATATTTTATTTAACCTAATCTATTCAAAATATTACCATTTCAACATGTGATCAATGTAAATAATTATAATGGCGTTTTGGGGCCTTCTTTATGCTACAGCTTAGAAATCCGGTGTCTGTTCTTACACTCATGGAACATCCCAGTTGGGTGGCCACATTTCCAGGGCTCTGTGAGCCACCACATCTTGGACAATGCAGCTCTGGCCTTACTCACACTCTGGCAGCCAGTCTTTCTGGACTTCCCAGAGATATTCACCCACAGGAGCTGGAAAATAGAAACTATAAATGGCATTTCCCAATGGTGATGCAAGCATGTGCTTCTAGGCATATGCAGGAGAAACGACCCACAGAATTATTCCCTCTTTCATCTTTAGGGGTGACCGTGAAGAATCTTCAGGCCTTCCAAGTCCTACAGAATGCTTTCCACAAAGCCAGCAACCCCGTCCTCTGCACCAAAGTCTTAGCAGCCATCAGGACCATGTGGGCCTGGAACGCCCGCAACTTCTTCCTGCTGGAGTGGACCCTGCAACCCATCTCGCAGTTTGTGGAGATCATGCCCCTGAAGGCAGCCCCAGTGCAGAAGCACTTCTTCCAGCTGCTGGAGGCCCTGGTCTTCGAGCTGCATTATGTGCCACACGAGATCCTGAGGAAGGTGCAGAGCCTGATCAAGGAGAGCCCCGAGTCGCCGTGCACACTTGTGGCCCTGCAGAGTGTCCTCAAGATAGTCGGCAAGGACCTCCTCTTCACTGACATCTTCCGAGACTCTGGTCTCCTGGGCCTGCTGCTGGCCCAGCTGCGGAAGCGGGCCAAGATCCTGAGGAAGTCAGGTGCCTCCCAGGAGTGTCGGGAAGGGTAGGGGGACCAGGCTGGGGGGGAGGTCTGTGTGCCACTCTGATGCCCAGAAACATAACAGAAAAAGTGAACGTGCCCGTGTCACCTGGCACTGGAGGTATTGGAGAAGGTACCTTGGGGCACATGGCTTCGCAAAGCAGGCAGCCCCTCTATTTCCTATAACCAAAATGATCTTCCCCTTGAAGAGGCCAAAGGGATGGGTTTGCCTTTAAAAAGACTCAGGCCTGGTGAATTCTCAGCTTGCAGATATGTCTGGCACTGGATGGTGTCTGAGTATGTAGATGGAGAGACGTCAGGGCGGCAAGGGAGCTCTGAGAGTCCTGGGGCTTTGGCAGGGCAGAGGGTATGGGACGTGTGTGTGTTAGGGGGTCAGCTGGTGCACAGCCTCCTTTCGGTGCTACTAGGCCCTGTGGTCTCCCACCTGGAGCAGTGATCGCTGCTGTCTGGCTTCCCCCTCCAAGTCTTGTCCTGTTTCTGTGTCCTTCTGGGCTCTGCACCTGTGGCTCCTTAGCAACATCCCTTCACCCCTACCTTGGCCCTCAGCAGCCTCTGCTCCCCCCGTGGGACTTCAAGTTCCCTTCTGTCCAGGTGGGAGTGCTGGCCTGGGTTCTCTCACTGCCTGACCACAGCCCCAGGCACACACCTTGCTGTGGTTTGTCCATGATCCCCACCTCCACGAACCTGCAATAGGAGCCAAGTGTGAGAACAGGTGTGAGAACTCCTTTCCCAGTTCTTCCTGGCTTTCCTGCACCTGCCTCTCTGGTCTTTCAGCCTGGAGAAGGCACACCAGGACACTGAATCCAGCCACTTACCTCTCCCCACATTTTGGCCTATTCTCCTTCTACTGCACTGGCTGGGAGGGGCTGAGGCCTCTCAAGCCATTGGCGGTGTTTGGAATTGGGCTTCAGACTCAAGGTAATATCATCTGTGTGTCTGTTCCCTGGGCCTGTCTGAGGGGAAGAAGCTGAGGGACAGAGTGTAGGCATTGGGGCCAGAAGCCTTGGATGGGAATCCTGGTTATGTTACATAGGCGCTGAGTGATCCTGAGAAAGTTACTTAACCTCTCTGAGCCACTTTCCCCCTCTGTTAAATGGGTACAAGTATGTCTACATCATAAGGACACGGTCAGCATTAAATGAGGACGTGCTGAGGTCCCCCTGCTGTGCCTGGAGCATCACAGGTGCTCAAGAAATGTTAGTTGTCTTCTCCCCAGTAGCCTCTGTGGTACTGCATGGAGGACTGAGACAGGCACCTTTGGGAGGCCGGGAAGCACTCCCATCTCCCTGGGAGTGTTTGCAAATAGGGTCAAGACTGTGGATGCTGAGCTCCCAGGTTTACATATCTGGGCCTCTAGGCTGGGCCTTGGAGACCATTTTGCCCTGTGCTTTTTTCCACTGCCCTTTGCATAGTCTTCTTGTTTAATGTTTCTGTGTTACCTTACTGTGTACTGCTTCTCAGTAGCCTGCTACTGAATTTGGTTTAAATACAATCCCATTCCCAGCAAAACTTGAACTTTTTTGTGAGCTGATGTATACAGTCTTACTTTGGTGCTTTCAATTGCTATAGTGTTATAACACTACTTGTGTTTCATTGTTATAGTGTCTCATGTCTAGTGTTTCTGTGCTTCTTATTTTTCTTAGATACTTTGTCTCCTGGTTAATAAACTCTACCTTTAGTCACACATTCAATCATTCCCCAAATAGGTATTTGGCTTCCCTCTTGTGTCAGGCACTTTTCTGGCCATCAGGATTCAAGAGTGGATGCACAGACCTAGTTTGCCCTCATGAATCTACTGGAAACACCCATCCACTCCAGAATCTGGCAAGCTTCTTCACACCTTTTGCATGAATGGCAAAATATAGAACTGTCCAAAGGAAAGTCAAGGAGGCGGGCTTTGGACATTGTGTAGGGTAGTAGTTCTCAAAGAGTGGTCCTTAGACGCTCCATCAGTATCATTTGGGAACTTAAAAAAATGCAATTATAGGATCCCATCTAAGACCTCCTAAGCTAAAAATTCTGGAGAGAAATTCCAGCTTCTGGTTTTAGCAAGCCCTCCAGGGGATTTTGATGTGCTTAAGTTGGAGATCCAATTGTTATAAGGAGTAATAAGGTGACTTCCTCTGAATTGGGATGCACACTCCCTTAAAATAGAAGCATTTTGTTCTCATTTTCTTGAGAGTATAGAAAACTAGTGGAATCAGAGATTTGGGGTCATACCAGGTGTACTTAAGATTTTATTTATTGCTTCTTAAATATGGCAGGAAACAAAGAGTCCATGCTTGGTGTTCAGGATACGGAGAGAGAACTGACCTGTGTGATGCTGAGAACTGTAGTCACCCTTCTGAGAGGCTCAGTGCGGAATGCAGGTAAGGGTGGCACCAAGGTCACTGCTTGGCTAAACATTAACTATCTCCTATGGTTTATGTCATTGTTCCAAGGTTATAGCCAAAGAATAACCAACACTAAAGCTGTGGCTAATATCCATTTGCTGGTTGATGTCCAGTGATCATCAGTAAATTGGTAGACATCTTGGCTGACAAATTTTACTTTTAAGATCGTCAAATAATTTTGGGTTAGAGATATCCTAAATTTATGAGACCACATAAATTATCCTCTTTCAAGTAAAGTCTATTAATATCCTGCTGCATGAACTAAGTTGCTTTTTAAAAAAATCAGAATTATAAAATATAGGTAAAGAAAACTAATCATTTTTAAGAGGCTTCAAGCCCCTGATGAACTCAGTAGCTCCATCCATCCAAAACATTTTTAGCTTCTTAAGGTCATGTGACTTCCATTTTTTTTTAAATAGGTGCATTATCCATGCATGTATATATGTTATGTTTTGAAGCAGATGTATC
Organism: Ailurus styani; assembly: GCA_002007465.1. Classification (NCBI taxonomy): domain Eukaryota; kingdom Metazoa; phylum Chordata; class Mammalia; order Carnivora; family Ailuridae; genus Ailurus; species Ailurus styani. Next base: position 620,298 of record LNAC01000746.1, read on the forward strand.
AGCAAAGTGACATCAGTGGGTTTGGTGATTTGGGGTGTCTTTATCTGAGCCCCTCATAGATCAATGATACTAAATTTGAATGATTATTTCATATGCAGAAAGTCTCTAGTGTTAGATTATAAAAGGTTCTCTGGAGGTACTGGTTAAAATGCGTATTCCTAGGCTCACTCCCAGAGATTTAATTAGTAGGCAGGTCAAGGTAGAACTCAGGAATCTACTTTTTTTTTTTTTTAAGTAGGCTCCATGCCCCACCTGGAGCCCAGTGTGGGACTTGAACTCAAGTTCATAAGATCAAGAGTTAGATGCTTAACTGATTGAGCCACCGAGGCACCCCAGTAGAAATTTTAATCTTCTTTAAAACAGATTTCCAAGGTGATTTCCATGTAGGGATGCCTGGCTCATAAGTGGAGAAATTCTGCCCCACAGAGCCAACCAGCTCAAATCCACCACTTGAAAGATCAAATGGCACTCAAATCGTGCCACTTGAAGGATTCAGTTACTTCCTAGTTCTTATTCCACACATGATCACACTAAAAATCCTGCAGAAGAAATTCTTGGGATTACTTTTAAACAAAAGCATACCACTAGTCAAAGTTCTTTCATCCCCCAACTCCAGGAAACTAGCTCAGAATTAAATATGTTCATAACTTTAATTCTGGTTTGTCTTCAATAAGAATTTTGGCAGAGGAGAGAGAGAATTCCCGTTGGCCCTGGAGTAGGGTATGAACTGGCAATAAAGGATGGAGGTACTATCTAGTTAAAGTTTGTATCAGGTAGGTTTCTAAGAAAAATTCACTGAAAATTTTTTTGAAAAAAATTTCAAAAGCAGAATTTTCATTGAATAAAAAAGCAGGGTTTTTTTTTTTTGTTGTTGTTGTTTGTTTGTTTTAATTGCTCCACAGCTTCAGCTTCTCTTTTCCTCTTCTCATTTTAACAGTGGGTATGGATTTTGAAAATTAAAAAAAAAATTCTCTATGGGGCAGAGGACACACATACAAAGGGTGCAAAACAAACTTGTATGTTGTAAGAGAAAGCCTTCCTGTCATTAAAACGAAGGTGCCGAGGCCCCATTGCTCTGCCCCATACTGTCTGTCTGGTCCGCAGTTGTCCTGAAAGACCACGGCATGGTGCCCTTCATCAAGATCTTCCTGGATGATGACTGGTACCGGGGAGCCTCACTCAGCATCCTGGAGCAGCTGTCCGTTATCAACGCCGAGGAGTACATGAGCATCATCGTGGGAGCCTTGTGCTCGTCGACTCAAGGAGAGCTGCAGCTGAAGTTCGATCTTCTGCAGGTGATGTCAGGTCTCCCTTTGCAATGGGCTTTCCCGCAGACAGGTAGTCGGTGATAGGGATTCGTGCAGGCATTCCCTGGGTCACTGTATTGTCCGGGTAGGGTGGCACTAGCTGCTATCACCAAGGAATCCCATATCCTCTGTAGGCCAACACACGTGGCGTTTCCTGCCTCTGTCTAGTTCAACCAGTGATGGAGGGGGATGCCATGCAGGGACCACTGTCCCCTGTGCATCTCATCCAGCCAGGAGACAAAGAAAGGGGCACGGAGAGTTGCACAGGTGTTCTGCAGGCCTGCAACGGGCACATTTCTGTCCAACTTTCTTTGGGCACAACTCACTTGGATACGAGGGGTGCCAGGAAAGGTAGTCTGGCTGGGCAGTGACTTTTTTTTTTTTTAAGATTTTATTTATTTATTTCACAGAGGGAGAGAGATCAGAAGGAGGCAGAGAGGCAGGCAGAGAGAGGTGGGGGGAAGCAGGCTCCCCGCCGAGCAGGGAGCCCGATGCGGGCCTCCATCCCAGGACCCTGAGATCATGACCTGAGCCGAAAGCAGAGGCTTTAACCCACTGAGCCACCCAGGCGCCCTGGGCAGTGACTTTGTAGCAACACTGTCAACTGGGGAAGTGGAGTCTTGAGTCAGTGGTGGCCAAGCAGCTGCCCTGTTTACTTGACCAGCATTCAGTGAGGGTCTGCCCCCTGGCAGCCGAGGGCCTGGGATGCACGGCCATCTGGGAGCTCACAGATTGCGGCTCATAAGTGAGCCATCATTGCAGTGAACATGCAGTGATGCTCTGGAAGGGACTGAGCGCAGGCTTAGCCACGGGAGCAGAGGAGTGGGGGAGCCCGGTCCTGCCCCGCGTGTTGAGGAAGGCTTGCAGAGGAGGGTGTTGGAGCTAGGACAGAGCTGTAAGGGGCAGGCAGAGGCCTGGCCACAGAGCACACAAGGGGAGGAGTAAAACCAGGGTGTCACATGTGGATAATAAAGACAAGTGTAGGGGTTTGTTTTTGTAATATTGTTAAGGATCATCAGATATTCATAACACAGTTAAAGCGATAACTCCTGTCCTCACCACCATCCCTTCTGCCTTACAATTTTGTTGTTGTTGCTCTTCCATTCTTTTGTCTTTGGGGCCTTGCACGTTTTTAAAGATTCCCTTCCTTTTGTTATATCCTGTTGACGAGAAGAGCAGATGTAAATGCCAGTATCCCCTGGGGGCCTCTCACGTACAAATGCAGCACAATCCATGTACGACACACGCTTGTGTCTCAGTGACATACCGCCCTTGATCACCGGTGAATTTTAAGAAAAATACGGAGTTGCTCTGTCTTCCAAAATTAAACCAGTGGGCTTACTCAGCCATGACTCTTTCTGTACAAAATCATTTTAACATTTAGAGAATGGCGCTCAGTTTCCTTTACCCACTTGCCTCTCTGCAGAGCTGGTCACTGTCAAGTGACTGCCTGACACGTGTGTTCCCATCATCACATGACCTGAGCCGGTGTGCTTGCCATGGCCAAGGCGTCACGAGAAGCCAATCCCAAAGGGACAGAATGAACATATTTACCGTGCATTTCACAGATGACCAGAACCAAAACAGTGATTTAGTTGTAGAGCCAAAGAAAATCAGCTTTAAATTAAATAAAACCAGACTCACATGAAACAAGTTAACTGTCTTTTGAAAGATAAAGGTGCTAAAGTCCCCTGATCACGTGAGGTAAAGGGACTGAGAGGGCCATGTGAGGGAGAGTAAGGGAGAGAGATATCAAGAACTAAAGGCAATTTACAGCTCAGGAGGACTTTGGCTTCCTGTGATCCAGTCTTAATGTTCCAGCAGAGACATGTCCAGAAAGCGTCTAATATAAATTGTGAGTTGAGCTTGAATCTAAGACAAATGACTTAAAATCTAGGGATCTTTCCCTTTAGTGTGCTATTTATTACATTTTTTTCTCACATGTCTTCAGCCTGATTCACATGAGCCTTATGCCGATAAGCAACAGAGAAGGCATATGACCAAAGTAGTCAGGACTTGGGTTTCCTGGTGGATGAATCACTGAAATCCCCATCTGTTTCTGACATTTTCATATTGAGAGTCAGATCCACAGAGAGGAAAGTTTTGGCTTTACTTTGCTTGGCGAGAATGAGCATTCCTATGTCTGTTACAGAGCACTCTGCTTTGCTCATGAAAAGTTCATCTTATTTACTCTGCAGCCCAGAGCCACCTTATTGGAGTGTCAGCCCTTGGGTAATAGGACTGAATTTCTAGAATTAGCAATGTAAAGTCTTTCTGGTGTTTTACAGATTCAATATCATTTCAGAATCACGCTATCAAGGGATTAGCACTGTGTAAGCTTATTTAACAAAGTCATACCCTGTTGTTCAATGTGCCATCTTCTCCCTGGGTGCCAAGTCACTGCTGGGCGGTTGCGGGGTGGTGCCTGGAGCTGCTAGGGCTCTCCCAGGACCAGGGCCATAGACACGCTGTTGCTCCAGTGGCTGGTGGGGAGACATGGGGCTGCTCCCTCCTGGCGCACCACTGAGTAATGCGAGTGACTATCCAATGTTTGCTGCAGTCTGATATAGAATCTGCATTTGTTCTAAACATCTTGGGAATCTGCTGGAACTTTAGAGACAAAGATGGAAAATTAGCTCTTTCTGGCTGGCTCTCCCTCTTTAGAAGCTGAGGGTGGACTGCTCAAAGCACCCGACCTGCAAAGTGAGTCAGATGTAGGATGAGGGGGAAGTGATGGAGTGGGGTGACCTCAAAAGCAGTACCTTCTGCCCCTCCCCCCCAAGGTTTGCCATCTCTGACATGCATTTCTATCAAGGTGTGACCCTGACTTCCTTTCCCTGAGGTAGTCAGCCAGCTGCCTTGGAGGAGAGAATTCCTCCGGAAACACCCAACTTCGGGCAGTTTCCAAAAATCCGGGTGGCGTGGCGCTTCCATACCAACACACAAGCACATGTGACTTCACCACCTAATCCTGGCAAATGATAATTGAGTTAAAGAATAATGTAAGCAAATGAATTTCCTCCCCACTGCCAGTGGGACTGTGATTGGGTTATGCACAAATTCAGATTGATCTGCTAATATACATTTAGCTGTTCAACTCTGTGCTTAATCACATTACCTCACGAGTCTTCCAGCATGACACATGGAAAATTATGAGGAATAACACAAATAGAATGTGAAATAAATCCTGTTAGTCCTAACGTAGTTAGCGCTTTGCAGCAGACATCCATTTTATAGATTCAAGCTGGAGGAATACTAACTCCGAGACGATGACATGGTAACTGAGTTAAGGAGGAGAAAATGTGCTTAACGCTGACCTTTCTTGAAATGTGTCAACCCTAGCCTGATTACTTTGACTTCAACTGATTAAATTTACTCCCTCGCGCAGACTCGCAAGCCTCGGTGATGCATTACCATGCAAAGTTGAATGACAGTAATGGAGACCCTCCTCTTAGGCCCCCAGTTCCTGACAAATCGTTTCCCGAAGTAGCACAGTATTTATTTTCCTTTATGATAGAAATGTTTCTCTTTAGTTGCTATGAAATTAAGCCTTTGTAATTGGATTTTGGACTCTTTACTTTATGACTCTGCAAATATGAAATTAACCCCATCCCAAGAAATAATAGAGCAGTCTAAGTTCTAATGAGATTACCCCCATTTTAGATAATGGTTCTCAATTTAATAAATCAAACAAAGCAACAATTAAGGACAGCCATTTCTTTCTCTTCCCCCCTCCCAACAGGAGGAGAAAGGAGCCATTTAGGAATCACAGGGGCAGACCCTCTGTGAGACACAGTTCTTAAGAAGGATTTTCATTGGGTTGCTCTGTTTTAAAAATATCTGCTCTCAACACTCTTTGAAGTATAAAGTCCTTTTGAATGATATCCAGTGTCAAATTAGATGATTGGAAGGTGGCTTCTTGAATAAGGGGGGAGTTTGGTGGTCACCCATTACCTGTAATTTGATTTGTTTGTTTTTGATCATTCTCCCTTTTTCATATTTGTGTTGTCATGTGTCCATGTGATAAACAGCATAGCTTCATTCAGTTCATTTACCTTCAACAACTTCCTGCTGGTTTTAGGAGCCACAGAAAGCACTCCTATAAATTTAGAGGGTTTAACATCCTAGAACTTAATATTTCCCAATGTCGGGCGCCTGGGTGGCTCAGTGGGTTAAAGCCTCTGCCTTCGGCTCAGGTCATGATCTCAGGGTCCTGGGATCGAGGCCCGCATTGGGCTCTCTGCTCAGCAGGGAGCCTGCTTCCTCCTCTCTCTCTCTGCCTGCCTCTCTGCCTACTTGTGATCTCTCTCTCTCTGTCAAATAAATAAATAAAATCTTAAAAAAAAAAGATTTCCCAGTGTCTTGGAGATTGATTAATTTTGCAAGGCATGGGTCACAAGGTCATGTTATACCGTATATCAGTGCTCATCTTTTCACACGGAATATCAGTTGGTGGGAAAAGACCAGCACCACCACACACCCTTCAAGGTTAGAGTGGGTTTCCAACTTGGTGGAAGAAATAATATTCTGTTGGGTGTGAGTTGCTCACACAGGGCAGGCACAGATGTAGCAGATCTGTGTGTGGCTTGTCCCAGCCCCAGAGTCCCATGGGTGGGGTGTAGGGTCAGGCTGCTGCAGTGATCCTGTCTACACAGAGAAAGGCCTTGCTTGTCTAGAAGGCTTAGTGTTGCTCCAGCGGCTGGTGGGGAGACATGGGGCTGAACTTCACACTCACTGAGCATCACCCTTCTGGAGAACCTCCTTTAACAGTCTACATGCTTCTTTTGAGGACCTGCCTATAAATCAAACTTCCCTGGGTTTTGAGCCAAATTCACAAACAGTTAGGCCATATCTTTCCTCCCTCCCTCCCTCCCTCCCTTCCTTCCTTCCTTCCTTCCTTCCTTCCTTCCTTCCTCTCTCCCTCCCTCCCTCTCTCCTTCCCTCCCTCTCTCCTTCCTTCCCTCCCTCCTTCCCTCCTTTCTTCCCTCTCTCCCGCCTGCCCTCCCTCTAAAACATTTGTTGAATACCTAATGTATACCACACACTATCCTCAATGAATGGCACATCATAAGTGCTCGATAAATGTTTGATTTTAGAAGGAAACAAAAGTTTGTCTAGGAATATCTCTGTGATCTGGAGAAGGTAGATTCTGCCATGAATGTTATTATAGCCTAAAATCCACCCATGGTCTATTCTATAAGCTAGAGTTATGTTTCCTTCCACTAAGCATTTCTCTCCTCTACCTTGATTCCTTCATATTTTCACACCAGATATTAAGTAGATTCACTTTACCATCTTTCTTCATTTAATAGAGGCACTCATGTTTGCACAGAGAGGGAGATAGATAAAGGTAAGCTACTTTATGGAGATTTCACTGTGAGTCGTCTTTGTAATACAAGAGATGGCCCATCCCACTCAATCAGCAAATATTTATTAAGTGCTACATTCCATAGCAGTGAGTTGCCTGATTTCATGGAGCTTCAGTCTAGTGGAGGGCTGAGACAATTTTCAAGGAACGTCATGGCAGTGTGAAGAGAGTCTGGTTCAACAAAGGACAAGGGGCTGTGTAAGCCCTCGGCCTGGGGAGAGTACAAGCCCGTGGTCAAAGGAAGCTTCCTGGAGGCAGATGCGTCGAAGTTAAGATCCAGGATAGGAAACCAATCCTTTCCCTGAGCGTAGGCTTTGACAGCAGCCATTTGAAAGGAGGCACTAAAACTAACCTAAAACTAAAAGGAAGAGGAACAAGATGGACCCTGTTTCAGAATCACCCTCAGGTAGCTCGCTGCTCCCACAGCTTGTCCGGGGAAGAGCACGAGCAATGCTTTGGGAGGGCTGTGCTGGAACTTGGCATTAGCAAGCTGCCTCCTGAGCTTTCCTCATTTTTATCCTGTTGCTGTTACAGTCTCTCCTCAGGATCCTGGAGACCCCCAAAGGCCGCGCTGCTTTCAGAGTGTCCAGTGGCTTCAATGGACTCCTGTCCCTGCTCTCTGACCTGGAGGGGTCGCTGCAGGAGCCCCCGCTGCAGACGTGGGGGATGGTGTCCCCCAGCCAAACCCTGGACCTGGTCCTGCACACCCTCTGTGCCTTGTCTGCAGCGTTGCACCTGGACCCTATCAATGGTGACTTCTTCAGGAGGAATGGGCTTTTTGAGAAGTTGGCCGAGGACCTCTGTTTGCTGGGCTGTTTCGGAGCCCAGGAGGAAGAGGAAGCGCCTCTGCACTCCGGGCAGGACACAAAAGCCAGGCCATTTGCTGATTTGCTGAGTGTAGCCTTTACCTCGGCCAGTCCATTCCCACCCAAGATACAGAGCTGCCTCCAGATCCTCAGCTTTCTGGATAGCATGGCCAGTGGCACCCTTCACCTGTGCAGAGACCTGAAGGAGTCCCCAAGGGCCGGGCAGGACCCAGTTGTGAATGCCCAGAAGGAAGAAGCTGGCAGGGACCCCCAAGGCAACTTCAAGCAGTGGCCAGACCTGGAGGAGAGGTAGAGCTTTGCTGCCTGTTTCTGTAATTGGGTCATCAGTGTATTTCTCTCTCCTGTTTTTTCCCAAATATCCTGTGCATGTGTAGTGGGTCGGACGCCTAGACCTACAACCTGTGTGTGTGTGTGTGTGTGTGTGTGTGTGTGTGCACGTGCAAANTGTGTGTGTGTGTGTGTGCGCGCGCGCGCGTGTGTGCACGTGCAAAAATGCCACATGACTTTTTTTTTCCCTTTAAATCAAGTTAACTTTGACTCCAATCTCCTCTACCTTGGGAGCTGGCAGAGAACCAATCTGAGTCAATACGTGATTAGAGGATGCTTTTGAGTGACACGAGAACTGGGGGATGGCCCAGATCTGGGAAACCAAGGACGGAACTCTGCCAATCAGCTCACTTTCTCTTTTGCCATCTTTGCTGCTGTTCCAGGGAGGCTTGGTGCCTGTGCCTGGCCACCCTGGTGTGCTGGGCAGCCTTTGCCTTTGGGAGTCTTAGCTTACCCACTGCCCCCATCCTTGCTCCTGTTCTGCCACGGATGAGGTCCTCTGACTTGCAGGATATCCACAGTAACCTGTCCTCCTGTTCTTTCTGGCTGCTGCCACTTCTCCTAACAACGACAGTCATCCCTGCTCACCTCTCAGGCCCATCTCCTCTATGAGCCCACACTTTTGTAGACAACGCTTTACTTTCGTTCCTGTAAGACAGACTTCCACTAAAGCAAGGGGCACAAAGAACACCGTCCCTTCCTTTGGAGTGGCAGGGGAAGAAAATGAGAGTATAAGAGCAATAGTGGCTTCTCTTTTTATTCCCCGAAGGTAGCAATGACAGAACACAAATTAGTATTGCAATAAACTATGCAGACATTTGTCAGGCCATCTTCACCTCTCCACACCATCTGACAATTGTCACCATGGGACGCCTTTCTGAGAGACATTGTGCCCTTTTATCCAAAGATGTTGGATTGGCCAGACAGCAGTGCTGGGGGTTGGTGGGGAGGGGGAAGGATGCCAAATCTCCAACTACGCAGATAATCATATCATTGTTCTTGTTTCTCCAGCTAATTTGCTAAATTAATTGGTTTTCTAACCTTGCATTTGCGCAGACACCAACTTGCTCGTGAAGTATTTATTGCTGCCTTTGATTTGCTAATTTTTTTTTCTTTTTTTTTTTTAAAGATTTTATTTATTCATTTGACACAGAGAGAGAGATTACAAGTAGGCAGAGAGGCAGGCAGAGAGAGAGGAGAGAGGAGGAAGCAGGCTCTCTGCTGAGCAGAGNNNTCCCAGGACCCTGGGGTCATGACCTGAGCCGAAGGCAGAGGCTTTAACCCACTGAGCCACCCAGGCGCCCTGATTTGCTAATTTTTTAAAAGGACTTCTGTTCAAGAGAAAGACTGGCCTTTCACACTCTTTTCTTGACTATTTTTACTATTTAGTTTATGGTAGCCGCCTAAAGCGAGTTGGGCAGTGTTGTTTCTTCTATTCTCTGGAAGAGTTTATGTAAATAAAGATTACTGTTTCTATTCCTTAGCTTTGTGATAGAATTTGCCAGTAAAAATCTCCCAAGTCCAATGTTTTCTTGTAAGAAGATTTATTTTTGTGAGAATAAATTTATATTTCTTCTTGAATCATTCTCAGTGATTTTTCAAGTTCATTTTCCCATTCCAGGTTCCAATTTACCGGCATAAGGCTGTTCACAATATCCTTTTAACTTTTTGCTCTTGACATGATCATTTGCTTCTTTTCTTTCCCTGAGCCCCAGCACCCCAGCATTCTTGACAGAGTTTTATTTATCAGTGTGCTCCAGGAGCCAACTTTCAGCTTTTCATATCTTTCATACATGTTTTCTATTTCTGTTTTCATTTGCTTGTTCTTATTATGTCCTCTACTTTCTTTGGTATTCCATTTTGGTATTCGTCTCTTTATTTTAATTGATTAGGAAACTCATTTTCAGTTCTCTTTTTAAATGCAAATTTCTGTCACTTTAGCTGTATCGGACAAGTTTCATTATGTTGCACTTTTAATATTATTTAGTCCTAAATATTTTATTTTCCTCTGTGAATTATAGTTTGGTCCTTGAGTCTTGTTTGAACTGTGAATTTCCAGTTACAGAGTATTTTTGTCATCTTTTGTTGTTGTTGAGTTCTAATTTTATCATGATGAGAGAAGGTGGGCAGTATGATGGTAATCCTCTGAAATTAGTTGAACTTGACTTTGTGGACTCCCATGTGATAAATCTTCATAAGTGTTTCGTGGGTGCTTGAAAAGAATGCATATTTTCCAGTTGTAACATTCAGTGCTCTATTTCTGNTTTTAATTGATTAGGAGACTCATTTTCAGTTCTCTTTTTAAATGCAAATTTCTGTCACTTTAGCTGTATCGGGCAAGTTTCATTATGTTGCACTTTTAATATTATTTAGTCCTAAATATTTTATTTTCCTCTGTGAATTATAGTTTGGTCCTTGAGTCTTGTTTGAACTGTGAATTTCCAGTTACAGAGTATTTTTGTCATCTTTTGTTGTTGTTGAGTTCTAATTTTATCATGATGAGAGAAGGTGGGCAGTATGATGGTAATCCTCTGAAATTAGTTGAACTTGACTTTGTGGACTCCCATGTGATAAATCTTCATAAGTGTTTCGTGGGTGCTTGAAAAGAATGCATATTTTCCAGTTGTAACATTCAGTGCTCTATTTCTGTCCTTTACATCAAACTTATGTGTTGTCTTCTTCAAATTTTCAGATTATTTAATCTGCTTGACATATCAGTTACTAAACTATGTTAGATATTTTTCACTGTAGTAATAGATTTGTCAATTTCTGTCCACTTTTGCTTTACATCTGAGGCTATTAGAATCACACATATTTGCAATTTTTATATCATCTCATGGAATCAAAAATTTTCACCTTCTATGGTGACCTTCTTTATCCCCAATAATACATTTTGCCATAAAAACAATTTTGTCTGATCGTAATAAGGCTCCACCAGCTTTCTTTTGGTTCGTATGTGCCTGGAATTTTTTAAAAAATTATTTTGTTTCAAGCTTTCTGGGTCTTAATGTTTTAGGTGTTCTTTTGTCAACACTAAAGAGGTATTTTTGTTTTCACTTTATTTTGTCATTTAACCCAGTGTGGTATTTTTTTGTTATGGAAGCATGAGCTTTGTTTACATTTTTATAATTATTAACATGTTTGGAATGATTTCTACTTTGCTATTTTGTATTTTCTTTCTTTTTTCTTATTTTTTTAAAGATTTATTTATTTATTTATCTATTTATTTATTTGACACAGAGAGAGAGAGATCACAAGTAGGCAGAGAGGCAGGTCAGAGAGAGAGGAGGAAGCAGGCTCCCTGCTGAGCAGGGAGCCCGATGTGGAGCTCGATCCCAGGACCCTGAGATCATGACCTGAGCCGAAGGCAGAGGCTTTAACCCACTGAGCCACCCAGGTGCCATTATTTTGTATTTTCTATTGTCCCACTTTTTCTTTTGATTTTTTCCTTGTCTTCGTTTGAATTATTGGAATTTTAATTTTTTAATTTATTTTTTCCCACTAATTTGGATCTTATACTCTCATTAGTCATTTAGTGGTTACCCTAAAATAACTAAACATTCTCATAATGTTTAACTATTTATTCTGTTTACTATTGCTGTCTATCTTTATCCTCTTTCCAATATATATGTGTTATATGTGTAATATGTAAACACTTAATTTAACTCTTAAATGTATACTTATATTTCTAATGCATATATTAATGTTGCCTAATATTAATTTTGGGCCATCAACAATCTAATCTAAATCTAATTTTAGCTAACCCATCAAGTAAGGCATTTATTCATGTATTTTTTTGTGGAGGTATAATTGACATATAACATTATATCACTTTCAGGTATAAAACATAGTGATTCAATATTTGTATATATATGTATATACACACACATATACATATATATATATATATTTTTTTTTTTAAAGGCTATTTGAGGGATAGAGAGAGGGAGATCGCTTGAGTGGGTGAGGGGCAGAGGGAGAGAATCTCAAGCAGACTTCTCACTGAGTGTGGGCTGGAGCTCACAGCCCGTGAAGTCATTACCTGAGTGGAAACCAAGACTTGGACGCTTAACCAACTAAGCCACCCAGGCACCCCTCAATATTTGTATATATTGGAAAATGATCACCACAGTAAGTCTACTAATTAACACCCATCACCACACTAGTTACAACTTTTTTTCTTGGAGTAAGAGTTTTTAAGATTTATTCTCTTTGCAACTTTCAAATATACAATATAGTATTATTAACTGTAGTCACCATGCTGTACCTTATGTTCCCTTGGCTTATTTATTTCAAAACTGGAAATTTGTACCTTTGACTTCCTTCGCTTATTTTGCCAACCCTCTATACCTTGCTTCTGGCAGCCACCAATGTATTCTCTGTATCTATGAGCTCTTTTTTTTTTTTTTTTAGATTTCACATATAAGTGAGATTATATGGTATTTGTCTTTCTCTGAATTATTTCACTTACCGTAATGCCCTCAAGGTCCATCCATGTTGTCACGAATGACAAGATTTCCTTCTTTTTTATGGCTGAATAATATTTCTTCATGTATATATACCACATCTCCATCCATTCATTCATTAATGGTCACTTAGGTTGTTTCTGTATCCTGGCTATTGTAAAGAATGCTGAAATAAACATAGGGATGAATGTATCTTTTTAAGTTGGTGTTTTCATTTTCTTCAGATAAATATTCAGAAGTAGAATTGCTGGATCATATGGTAGCTCTCTTTAATTTTTTTTTTTTTAAAGATTTTTTATTTATTTATTTCACAGAGGGAGAGAGATCACAAGGAGGCAGAGAGGCAGGCAGAGAGAGGGGTGGGGGGAAGCAGGCTCCCCGCTGAGCAGGGAGCCCGATGCGGGCCTCGATCCCAGGACCCTGAGATCATGACCTGAGCCGAAAACAGAGGCTTTAACCACTGAGCCACCCAGGCGCCCTCTTTAATTTTTTGAGGAATCTTCATATTGTTTTCCATAATGACTGCACCAATTTACATTCCCACCAACTGTGCATGAGTATTCATCACCAACACTTGTTATTTCTTGCCATTTTGATGATAACCATTCCAACAGGTATTGAGGTGGTGTCTCATTGTTGTTTTGATTTGCATTTCCTTAATGACTAGTGATATAAAGCACTTTTTCATTACCTATGTATCTTCTTTGGAAGGATGTCTCTTCAGATGTTTCACCTATTTTTTAAAAAAGATTTTATTTATTTATTTGACAGAGAGAGAAAGAACACAAGCAGGGCGAGCAGAAAGCAGAGGGAGAGGGAGAAGCAGGTTCCTGCTGAGCAAGGAGCCCAATGTGGGGCTTGATCCCAGGACCTTGGGATCATGATCTGAGCTGAAGGCAGATGCTCAAGCAACTGAGCTACCCAGGCGCCCCCTTCTGCCAATTTTTGATTGCTTTGTTTGTTTGTTTGTTTGTTTTTTGGTATTGAGTTGTATGAGCTCTTTATATATTTTGGGTATTGACCCCTTTATCATATATATAATTTGAAAAATATTTTCCCCCATTCTGTAGGTTGCCTTTTCATTTCACTGATGGTTTCCTTTGCTGTACAGAAGCTTTTTATTTTGATGTAGTTCTACTGGTTCATTTTTGCTTTTGTTGTTTTTGCTTTTTGTGTCAAATCCATAAAATCATTGCCAAGATCAATGTCGAGGAGCTTACCGCCTATGTTTCCTTCTAGCAGTTTTATGGTTTCAGGTCTTATGTTCACAACAAGTCTTTAATCCATTTTGGGTTAATTCTTGCATATGGTGTAAAGCGGTGGTCCAGTTTCATCCTTTGCATGTGGCCGTCTATTTTTTTCTCAACAGCATTCACTGAAAAGACTGTCCTTTCCTCACTGTATAGTCTTGGCTCCTTTGTCCTAAATTAATTGACCCCAGGTATGTGGTTGATCTGGTCTCTCTATTCTGTTCCACTAATGTATGTATCTTATGCCAATGCCATACTATTTTGATTACTCTTTTTAATATCATTTGAAATTGGGGAGCATGATGTCTCCTGCTTTGTTCTTGTTTCTTAAGGTTATGACATCTCTCACTGCGGTGGTACCACAGTGGCACTTCGTGAGCCAGGCCTTGACAGATTCTAGGCCCTTCTCCTCTTGCTTTGTCTTGGGGAGAATTCCCTTTCTGAGGCTCCCTGATCTCTCTTTTCTGGGGAAGGGTGTCCTGAGGAGGCCTCTATCCTGGCCATCTGGGGAGCATGGAGGTCAACTTGGTATCTCAGCAATGAACCTTATTCTACCAGCTCTTAGAGGGCAGGGAAATAGTTGTCAGCACCAGAAGATATTAGTAAGTGGTATTGAGTGATAAGAAGCCATAGCCATTTTTCAAATGTCCCTGGGGGCTAACTACTAACATTTCTATTCATTTAATTCTCTCCCAATCCTAAAACTTTGCTAATAAAGAAACCAAGGCTAAGAAAGAATAAATGGCCAAAATCACACATTTAGTAAGTAAGCAATAGAACCAGGTTCTGATCCCAGGTGTATTTCTAAAACCTGTGTGTGTGTGTGTGTGTGTCTGTGTGTGTGTGTGTGTGCGCGCATGTTCTTCCTGCTTCTTCTGGAAACTCCCACAATAATGGCGATCATTTTCCAAATGTTCTGACACAATAGCTTATAGTTTAAAGTTGGCCTGTAACCTATAGATGGCATCAACCCACATTCTTTACTGATTAATCCTGTGTCAGATGTCATCTGGGTTTCATGACAAGTAACTCTTAAATGTGTAAGAGTCGGATTTCATAAATAGAGCAATTTTTTCCTCATTAAAAGAAATATATCACCCTCGACCTTTCCTAATGGTTAGAGAATAAGTGAAACCCTAGCCTCTCATGAGAGAATCTGGGGGATAAAGGCAGGAAGGTGGGCTGGGAATGGGGGATAGGATACTCATCCTTGCTCACCACCAATGCTTGGCATGTTCTTGGGCAAGTGCCTTGGCTGAGGCCTGTCTGTACAAAGTGGGCCTTGCTCTCCGGGGAGGAGGGGCAGAGGCTGTGGGCCTTGGACTCAGGACAAATGCTCTCTGCCTTAATGACCATGTTCCTTGGGCCTGTTCCTTTATCTCTCTGAGTTCCATTTCCTGATTTGAAAGCAGTGGTTATAAAAGTATGCACTTTGAGGGCTGCTGAGGTGAGGGCTGGAGATGATAATGTTTCTAGTCATCGTGACTGCAGCTGCTGTCTCCCAAGTACTTGTGTGCCAGATGCTGTGCTCAGCTCTCCACAGGCTTTGGTTGGTTTAATTCATGTAACAACGATGATTTAAGTAACATTGTTCAGAAATGGAAGTTATATATTATGGAATTGCCCAAATACATATGCAACGTGCAAGACTCTGTTGGGTGTCAGAGGACTTGGTTCCTGCCTAGGCTTTGACCTCTCCAGGTCCCTGCTGGGCCTCATGGGTGGACTTCTATTCATTATATCAGCAAAAGAAACAGTATCAATAACTTAGAGTTTGAACCCAAGTTGTGACGGTAACGCACATCTGTAAGGGGACATGCTGTCCAAGAAGGCAGTATGTGCCAGGCAAACACAAACATCCCCTGTGGCAGGGGATGCTCGGCCAACCAGAGCCCTAACCAGTCCTTTGTCCTCCTCTTCTGCTGTTCATCTGGAGTAGTAATCACTCAGTATAATATCATGAGGTCCAAAACCCAGTAAGATTTTACTTTCTGGACGTATATAATATATGCTCTCAATTCAAAAGACCCAGTGAGAGTACTCGGTAAACTGTTAAATTGAAGTATGTGAACCTTTTGCCATTTTCACAGTAGCTGTGACTCAAATATTTCTACATGCCCATGCTTCTAGGATAGTCTAGGGGTTTGCTGGAATCAGCAGCTCTGCAGACCAGGCTGCATTAGGGCCTGGCTTTTTGCAGCTCTCTCTGTGGCCTGTGCACCCTGGGATGGAGGCATTTTGGAGGGTGTCCCTCTGATGCTAGCCCCCACTCGGTCCTCCTTGACATCAGCACCCTATTCTCCAAGATTCAGTGCCTGGGGGAAGTCTTGGACCTGGATCTTAGGTGGCCTTGGAGGGTGACCTGGCTTTTTCCCTGGTGACTCCCCTAAGCTGTCGCCTCCCAAAGGGGTCTTGCTGTGTCACACCTACCAGTCATACTGGGCTTGCTTTTCCATGTTCCTCTGGATGGCCAGGGATGGAGTGTGTGTGCACGTGCGAATGGTGTGTGCGTGTGCATGCAGATGTATGTGGGGACTTGTGTGTGTGCATGTGCACATGTGAGTACATGGGGTGTTGGGTGTGCATCTCAGGTGTGAGAATCCACCTGAGCAGGAAGCATCTGCCCAAAGCCTGTCGCCCCTCCTGTGGAGCTGTGGATTTGCAGGGAGCTTTCTCTTAAACCACCATGCACTAGCCGGCCGCGACCCCCATCTGATGTTTCGTTTTCGGCAGTTTTGCTTCTGGCAGCCAGCCATGGTCTGGAAGCAGGTGATCCTCCTTCTGACGAATGGTCAGCAGGCCAATAGTAGCCTAATGCGGTGTCGCATGCCCCGTCATCCACGTGACTCCATCTCTAGGTATTTTGTCACCTCCATCACCACAAGAGGGGTGAGTACGGCACAAGAAGATATTTGGAGAGACAGAGAGACCACATTCACATAAATTTTATTACCGCATATTGTTAGAATTTTTCTATTTATTATTAGTTGCTATTAATCTCTTACTGTGCCTAATTCATAAATTAAATTTTAGGGGTGCCTGGGTGGCTCAGTGGGTTAAAGCCTCTGCCTTCGACTCAGGTCATGATCTCAGGGTCCTGGGATCGAGCCCCACATCGGGCTCCCTGCTCAGTGGGGAGCTTGCTTCCTCCTCTCTCTGCCTGCCTCTCTGCCTACTTGTAAGCTCTCGCTCTCTCTCTGTCAAATAAATAAATAAATAAAATCTTTAAAAAAATAAATTAAAATTTATCATAAGTATGTATGCTTAGGGAAAAAACAGGATATACAGGGTGTGGTACTCTCGGGGATTTCAGGCATCCCTGCAGATAAGTGAGGACTATGGTTTCTTGTGGATATTTTTTTTAAGATTTTATTTATTTGCGAGAGAGAGAGAGAGAGAGAGAGAGAGAGAGAGAGAGAGAGAGCGTGCGCATGCGCATGTACACTGAGGGGCGGGGCAGAGGGAGAAGCAGACTCCTCGCTGAGCAGGAAGGTGGTCTCCAAGCCAGTCTTGGGGCTCGATCCTAAGACCCTGGGATCATGACCTGAACTAAAGGCAGACGCTTAACCAACTGAGCCACCCAGGTGCCCCTCTTGTTGTGGCTTTTGAGATCGCTGACTGTGCAGCTGCCATGCAGCCTGGTGCGGAGCCAGCCCCCCCACTGCCGCAGGATGGCTGCCCTAGTGCGTCCCGGACGCGTCTCCTGGACAGCGGCGGCACGGCTCTTCCTTCAGAAGCCTGCTCCTACCTGCACCTCTCTGGCTCACTTCCTAGTACACATCTAGTCTGGAGAAAGAGAGTCCAGAATCTCAGTAACCACTCAGGGAAGGCCCGCACCGGTGCCAAAAACTTGGGCCCAGGCACTGGTGAGTACTTGGGGGAAGGCACAAATGACCCCTGCCCTAGCCCTCCACCTGGGTGCAGGAGAATCAGAAGTGTGCGTGGGCCACTACACCTGGGTGGTGGATGCCATCCAGGGCAGCCCCAGAAAATAAGGGAGAATGGAGAGGCACCCCTGACACAGCCTGGGAGAGGGGTTCCGTGGGGCCTTCCTGGGTGAGGGGATCCCTGAGCTATGCCAGGATGAGAGAGACAGGTGCCTGGGTGGGGAGGGGTTGGAGATGGCATTCCCAGGCCTGAAAGACAGGCCCTAAATCAGCCATGCTGAGTGAGGAAAGCCCAGGCCGAGGCAGGGATTACAGAGACTTAGAACCACACACTTGAGGGCAGTGCTGAGACGTGAGCCTGGAAGGGGGTCCAGGCATGAATGGCCCGCAGGCTGGCAGGAGAGGGGATGGTGTTTCGTGGGGAGCAGGCAGACAGGTTGCAGAGGCCACTCTGGTGTGTGTGCATGTGTGAGGGTGTGTGTGAGTGTGAATGTGTGATTGTGGTTATATGGATGAGTATGAGTGTGTGTGAGAGAGAGTGTGGAGGGAGAGAGATGGATAGAAATGAGAACAAGGAGGGGGAGGAAGGCAGGAGCTGGGCTAGTGATGGCGATCTAGTGATCTAGTGATCTAGATCTAGTGATGGTGATGACTGGCATACAGACAACAGCCTGCTGGCTGGAGAACCTTTCGACATCTATTTAGGACTTAACGTCCTGGCCTTGGTAACCAATGGATTGAGCGTGGGGGAGGAGGGGCTGGCCCAGGCCCTGACAGGGAAGCCCTGGTGGAAGATCTCGTTTGGGAGAAGGTGGTGGTTGTCTCAGGTAGCCTGTGCAGACTGCCAAAATGAGATTGTATTCCTTCTAATTTTCTAATGAATCACTCAGGAATCCACTGGCCATAGTAAGAAGAGATAGAGTAGCTTGAGCCTGCCCAGAGAATTTGGATATTGTCTGGATGAGGGATAGTCTGATTTTCACAACTAAGCAGGAAAAACACCTGGATTGGGTCTGAGCCCCATCCCTTACCATGTGCCGCTGCTGTGGTCACAGGGCAGGGGGATGGGGAGAACCAAGCTGAGGCTCTGTGTGATGTGATGTGGTCCCACCGGTTCCAATACCCCCACAGGTCCCTGGATTCTTTGAATGAAATGACATCACTCTTACTCTGTAAAACTCGACCAAGCATCCCTCTCCCCCTGTCTTCACCTCTGGGCCTTGAGGGATACAGATAATCATGTATATAATCTTGGATTATAACTTTTGGATTATAACTTTCAGTTACATAAGCCAGATTTCCTGAATCGCAGTCACTGAGGTTGGCGTTTAGGTTTCTATTCTTTGTTTTTTGTTTTTGATTTTTTTTTTTAAAGCTTCTCTTGTATTTTTAAGCACATCAAACTTTAAGAGCTTGACCCCAGGTGCTGGGCATCTTTTCCTTAAAAACGGTTTTTAAGCATCTAATTTTTTTTACTAAAGTGAAAGTCACATAACATGAAATTAACAATATAAAGGCAGACAACTCGCTGGTGTTTAAGACATTCATGATGTGTGTAAATCCACCTCTGTCTAGTTCCAAAATATTTTCATTATTCTAAAAGGAAAACCCTATCTATATTCCCATTCCTTCAGCCAACCTCTGTGCAAACACCAATTTTTCTGTCTCTTTGGATTTACCTATTCTGGATAATTCATATAAATGGAATCATACAATATGTAGTCTTTTGTGTCTGGCTTCTTTCACTTAACACATTTTCAAAGTTTATTCTCATTGTAGCATATATCAGTACTTCATTCCTTTGATATGTGTGAATGTCATCCCATTGTAGGTATACACCATGATTTGTTTATCTATTCATCTGCTGATGGACATTTGGTTTGTTTCCACCTTTGGCCATGGTAAATTGTGCTGCTGTGAACATGTGAATAAATGCATTTGAGTATTTGCAGCTCTTTTGTGTAAATATATAGGAGTAGAATTGCTGGATCAAATGATAATTCTATGTTTGATTTTTAAAGGAATTTCCAGTCTTCCGTGGTAGCTGAACAAATTTTATATTTATCAGCAATGTGTGGGGATTCCAGTTTCTCCAGATACTCACCAATACTTAAAAAAAAATATAGCCGTCCTAGTGAGTGGGAAGTGGAATTTCACTGTGGTTTTGATGTGCATTTCTCTAATAGCTATTGATGTTGAGCATCTTCGTGTGCTTGCTGGTCATTTGTATATCTTCTTCGGAGAAATGTCCAGGTCCTTTGCTCATTTTAAAATTGAATTGTTTCTCTTTTTTTGTTTAATTGTGTAATTTCTTTGTATGTTATGGATAATAGACACTTATCAGATATATGATTTGCAAATATTTTCTCCCATTCCATAAACTTTCCTTTGATACTTTTAATAATGTCCTTTGATGCGTAAAAGCTTTTCATTTTGATGAAATCTATTTTATCTAATTTTTCTTTTGTTGCTCATGCTTTTGGTGTCACATGAAGAATCCATTCCCAAATCCTAAGTCATGAAGATATTCCTTTGTGTTTCTCCCTAAAAGTTTTATGGTTTTAGCTCTTATGTTTAGGTTACTGATCCATTATATGATGTGAGGCCAGGGTTCAACTTCATTCATTTGCATGTGGCTATGTACTTCTCGCAGCACCATGTATTGATGATTTTTTAAAAATATTTTATTTATTTATTTGACAGAGAGAGAGATCACAAGTAGGCAGAGAGGCAGGCAGAGGGAGAGGGGGAAGCAGGCTCCCCGCTGAGCAGAGAGCCCAATGTAGGGCTCGATCCCGGGACTCTGAGATCATGACCTGAGCCGAAGGCAGAGGCTGTAACCCACTGAGCCACCCAGGCACCCCCATAATGATGATTCTATTCTTTCCCCACTGAATGGTCTTAGCATCCTTGTTGAAGACCCCCAGTTCTATTCCACTGGACTATACATCTGTCCTCAAGCCAGTGCCACACTTTTGATTTCTGTAGCATTGTGGTAAGCTTTGAACTCAAGAAGTGTGAGTAGTCCAACCTTGTTCTTTTTAAATATTGTTTTGGCTACTTAGAGTTCCTTGCAATTCCATGTGAAGTCGAGGACCAGCTTTTATCATTGAGTATGTTAGCTGCGGTCTTTTCATAAATGCCTTTTATCATGTTGGGGAAGTTCCTTTTGATTCCTAGTTTTCTGAGTATTTTTATCATGAAAGAGTGTTGGATATTGTCAAATACTTTTTCTGCATTGATTGAGACAATCTTTTGGGGTTTTTTTCCCCCTTGTCTGCTAATGTAGTGTATTACATTGATTTTCTTACGTTGAATCACTCACACTCTTGTATTCCTGGGATAAACCTCACTTGATCATAGTGTATAATTCTTTTAATATGCTGTTATATTTGGTTTACTAGTATGTGGTTGAGGATTTTTGCGTGTGTATTCATTAGGGGTATTGTCTGTAGTTTCATTTCCTTTTTTTTTCCCCTCTGTGTAGCTTTGGTTTCAAGGTAGTAATATAAGCTTCCTTGCTGGTCCCTGCACATTCTGGGCATACTCCCACCTTAGGGGTTTTTGCATTGGCTGTTCCCTTTGCTTGAAATGCTTGGATATCTGCCTCGTCTTTCAAGTCTGCCCAATTGTCACATTCTCAAGGAGGCCAACTCTACCACCCAAATTAAAATTGCAAATTGCTTCCCTCCTCCACCCTAGCACTGTTCATTCATTTTCTGCTCACATTTTTTCTCACAATGGCACTTATATAAAATATAATTTATTTATTCATGGTAATATTATATTAATATATTATACTATAATAATGTAATATGTATTATGCAATAACTTATTATTTATAATTTACACATTTATTATGTTTATTTAAATTTTTTATTTTTTTTTTAAAAAGATTTTATTTATTCATTTGACAGAGAGAGAGGTCACAAGTAGGCAGAGAGGCGGGCAGAGAGAGGGGGAAGCAGGCTTCCTGCTGAGCAGAGAGCCCGATGGGGGGCTCCGTCCCAGGACCCTGAGATCATGACCTGAGCCAAAGACAGAGGCTTAACCCAGTGAGCCACCCAGGCACCCTATATGTTTATCTTTATTACGTACCCTCCTCCTCTCACATCCTGGGTATGGGTTTCAGTTTGTTTAGTTTATAGGTACATCCAAAGTGCCTGGTAAATAGGTCAATAAATACTTGTTCAGTTGAAGTGAATAAATTAACACCAGTGCTCTCACTCCTGCTACCTTAGCCATTGTTTTAAGGCTGGTGGTGCCAAGGACAATCTGACTAAGGGTTATAGGAATAGCACTGTGGGCATGATGTCTGAAAATCAGGTGTTTGTAATTGGGATTCGGTTTATGGGGTTTTTGTGTGTTTATTTTTGTTTTTATTATTAATTATTGAATTTATGCACAGTACAAGTCCCTTCTTTGCTGTAAAGTTCTATGGGTTTTCATTCATTTAATTTCAAGCCTTGTGACCACCACCACAATCAGGACACAGAGTAGTCCCATCACCTCAAATAGTTCCTGAATGTTGCCCCTTGATAATGAAATCCTTTCTCTACTGCTAGCCCCTGGCAACACCTGATGTATCATTATAATTTTGTCTTTTCCAGAACACCATATAAATGCAGGTATATAATGTGTAATCTTTGGAGGCTAGCCTTTTCCATTCAACATAGGCTTTTGAGATCCATCCAGTTTTTTGTATGAATTGTTTATGCATTTTTATTGCTGAGTAGTACTCCATTGTATGGATGCCATTTCTCCATCTGCAGTGTGTCTTTCCATCTTTAAAGTGACTTTCACAGAATGAAAATCTTTAATTTTGATGCAGTATAATTAATGTTTTCTTTTACTGAGCTTTTGGTATCATGTCTAAGAACTCTGCCTAGCTCTGGTTCACCGAGATTTTCTCCTGTGTTTTCTTTTAAAAAGTTTTATCGGTCTGTGATCCATTTTGAATTTCTTTTACTGCAGGGTATGAAGTTTAAGTCAAGATCATTTTATTTTGCATTTGGAGATCCAATTTCTCCTATGCTGTTTGTTGAAAATATTACCCTTTTCCATTGAATTATCTTGTACCTTTGTGAAAAATCAATTGGCCATATTTGTGGAGGTCTTTTTCTGAACTCTATTCTGTTCCATTGATTTGTGTGTCTAGCCCTTCACTGCTACTGTCTTGACCACTGTAGCTTTGTAGTAAGTCGTAAAACCAGCAAATGTGAGTCCTCCAAATGTATTCTCCCTTCTTAAAATTGTTTTGATTATTTTAGTTCCTTTGCCTCTGGTTGTTCTAGTATATGTAAATATAATCATCAGCTTGCCTACATCTACAAAAACTGTTGGGATCTTGATTAGAATTGCCTTAAATCTATAGATGAATTTGGGGAGAATTGAGATAACTATATTACATCTTCCAACCCACAAATATTGTGTTTTTTTTTCTTTTATATTGGTCTTTCTCCCTTTCTTCCTTTCTTTTTTTAAATCAAGTTCTGTGGTCATTAGAATACAGAGCCAGAACATTTTTTAAAAAAAGATTTATATCTAAGTGTTTAATCATTTTTCAAGCATTATTTTAAATGGCATTTTTAAAGTTTTGTTTTCCAATTGCTTACTTCTAATATTTAGGAATATGTTTAATTTTTACAAGTAGCTGTGAATCCTGAAACTTTTTCTTAAATTAAATTTTATTCTTTTAGTGTTCCAAGATTCATTGTTTATGCACCACACCCAGTGCTCCAAGCAATACATGCCTTCCTTATTACCTACCACCAGGCTCACCCATCCCTCCACCCCCTCCCCTCTAAAATGCTCAGTTTGTTTCTCAGAGTCCAGTCTCTCATGGTTCGTCTTCCCCTCCGATTTCCCCCAATTCACTCTTCCTTTCCCTCTCCTAATGTCCTCCATGTTATTCCTTATGTCCCACAAGTAAGTGAAACCATATGATAATTGATTTTCTCTGCTTGACTTATTTCACTCAGCATAATCTCCTCCAGTTCTGTCCATATTGATGCAAAAGGTGGGTATTCATTCTTTCTGATGGCTCAGTAATATTCCATTGTATATATGGACCACATCTTTATCCATTCATCTGTTGAAGGGCATCTTGTCTCTTGCTAAATTCGCTTATTAGTTCTAGGAGTATTTTTTTTTTAAATATACTGCTTGGGAATTTCTAGGTAGACAATCATGTTGTCCGTGAATAGTGAGATTTTATGTCTTCCTTTCCAATCTGTTGTTCCAACATGGTATTAAATAGGAGTGGTGAGAGCAGACATCCTTGCTTTGTTCTTAGTCATGGGGAGAAAGTCTTCAGTCTTTTGTCATCAAATATTATATCAGCTATGTCATTTTTTTTCTTTTCTTCTTTTTTTTTTTAGGTGCCCATATCAGGTTATGGATGATTCCTTCTATTTCTAGTTTACTGATAATTTTTATCAAGAACAAATGTTGAATTTTTCTTTTTTTTCATGAGATTAAATTTACTAGTCTCAGCATAGCCGATTACAGCACAAATGTCGAATTTTTCAAATGCTTTTTTTTGGTGTATGATCACGTTTCTTTTCTTTTTTAGTTTATTAATATGATGGATTACATTGATGGATTTCTTTTTTTTTTTTAATTTTATTTTTATTCTTTGCCCAAGGGGTACAGGTCTGTGAATCATCCGGTTTACATCTTTCACAGCATTCACCAAAGCACAAACCCTCCCCAATGTCCATAACCCATCCACCCTATCCCTACCCTCCCACCCCCCAGTAACCCTCAGTTTGTTTTATGAGATTAGGAGTCTCTTATGGTTTGTCTCCTTCCCCATCCCATCTTGTTTCATTATTTTTCCCTCCCTACCCCCCACAACCCCCCACCCTGCCCCTCAAGTTCCTCATATCAGAGAGATCATATGATAATTGTCTTTCTCTGATTGACTTATTTCACTCAGCATAATACCCTCCAGTTCCATCCATGTCGTTGCAAACGGCAAGATTTCGTTTCTTTTGATGGATTTCTTTTTAAATTTAAATTCAAATTAGTTAACATATAGTGTATTATTAGTTTCAGAGGTAGAGGTCAGTGATTCATCAGTTACATATAACACCCAGTGCTCATCACATCATATGCTCTCCTTTAATGCCCATCACCCAGTTACCTCACCCCCACCCCCTCCCCTCCAGTACCCCTCAGTTTATTTCCTAGAGTTAAGAGTCTCTTATGGTTTTCCTCTCTCTGTTTTTATCCTATTTCCTTTTTCCTTCCCTTCTTTTATGTTCATCTGTTTTGTTTCTTAAATTCCACATATGGTGTTTGTCACATTGATTTTTGATAGTGAAGCAGCCTTGCATTTATAAGCTAAATCCAATTGGTCATAGTGCCTTATTTATTTTATATATAATTATATTTTATTTTTATTTTTATTTTTATTTTTTATTTATTTATTTATTTTTAAAGATTTTATTTATTCAATTGACACAGAGAGAGAGATTACAAGTAGGCAGAGAGGCAGGCAGAGAGAGAGGAGGAAGCAGGCTCCCTGCTGAGCAGAGAGCCCGATGTGGGCCTCGATCCCAGGACCCTGGGATCATGACCTGAGCCGAAGGCAGCGGCTTTAACCCACTGAGCCACCCAGGCGCCCTATATTTGATTTTTAAATAGTTTTTCAGGATTCTTGCACCTGTATTCGGAAGAGATATTGGCAGGTAGTTTTCTGTGCGGTGTGGTCTCCTTTTCGTACCAGGGTAATTTTGGCCTCATGAAATGCACTGGGAAGTGTTCTTTTGCATTTTTTGAAAGAAATTGTATAGAATTGGTGTTATTTATCTTTTAAGTGTAGAATTCACCAATGTAAAAGTCTGGGCCTGGACTTTTCTCCATGGGAAGTCCTCTAACAACATAATCAGTTTTTGTAATAGCCACCAACTATTTTGGTTATTTGTTTCTTCTTGCTTGACGTTTGGTAGTTTGTGGCTTTGAATGAATTGGTCCATTTCATTTAAGTTGTCAAATTGATGTGCACAGAGTTATTTGTAGCATTTTCTTATTATCTCTTTAATGTCTGTGGGGTGTGTAAGGAAGGATATTCCTCTTTCATTACTGATATTGATAATTTGTGTCTTTTCCCTTTTGTTAGTTTAGTTAATGGTTTTTCGATTTTTAAAATGTTTTCGAGGAACTAAATTTTTATTTTATTTTCTCTGTTGTTTTTCGGTTTTTAATTTCATTGATTTTTGTTATCTTATTAATATTTTTTCTGCTGCTTATTTTGAGTTTACTTATTTATTTATTTTTAAGTAGTGTCATCACTGCTCAGTCTTTTGGTTAAGATCAAGTGTAAAATACAGTGTCTTAAGGTCAGAGCTATAGATTTTTAATTGGAGAACTTTCTTCTTTTGTAATGTAAGCATTTAATCCTACATATTTTCCTCTATGCCCTGCTTTAGGAGCATCTCACAAAATTTTCTATTATATGTCCTTTTCATTTGAGTTTAAAATACCTTAAAATTTTTCTTGAAACTTTCTCTTTGACTGACCCATAGGCTATTTAGAAATGTGTTGTTTACAATATGAATGTACTGAATGCTATTGAACTGTACACTAGAAAATGGCTAAGATAGCAAGTTTTAGGTTATTTGTATTTTACCACAATTAATAAGAAATATGGTGTTTAATTCCCACAGACATGGAGATTTTTCAGTTATATTTCTATTCATTTTTAATTTAATTCTGTTATGATCAGAGAACATACTTTGTATGATTTTACTTATTTCTTATGTTTTAAGGTTTATTTTATAACCTAAACTACAGTCTACTTTGACAAAATTTCCATAGGACGTGAAAAGTGTGTATTATGAAGTTGTTGAGTGGAATGTTCAATCACATCGGTTGGTTGATGGTGGTGTTCAGTTCTATACCTTTGATTATTTTCTGTCTACTTTTCCTATCAATTATTGAGAGAAGAGTGTTGAAGTCTCCAGCTATAATTGTGGATTTGTCCATTTGTCCTTTCACTTCTACTAGTTTTTCTTTATGAATTTTGATGCTTTCTTGTGATGTGCCTAGACATTTTGGATGCTATGCCTCCTTTAATGATTATGTAACATATTTTTTTTTTTTTACATTCCTGGTTTCCTTGCTCTGAAGTCTGCTTTCTCAAAAATTAGTAGAGCCATATGGACTTTCTTTTGATTCATGTTAGCATAGTTTAAATTCTTTCTATCTTTTAACTTTTAACCGATCTGTATCATTATATTTAAGGTGGGTTTCTTGTAGGTGGCATACAATTTTATTATTTTTTTTCCATTCTGGCAATATGTGTCTATTCATTGGTCTATGTAGGTGGTTTTTACTTAATATAATTTTTTTAAAAAGATTTTATTTATTTATTTGAGAGAGAGAGATTGAGCACAAGAGAGAGAGCATAGCAGGGTGAAGGGAGAAGCAGACTCCCCATTGAGGAGGGAGCCCAACATGGAGTTTGATGCCAGGACCCTGGGAATACAACCTGAGTCAAAGGCAGACGCTTAGTGGACTGAGCCACCTAGGCACCCCGTTAATGTAATTTCTGATGTGTTTAGGCTTAGGTCTACCATTTTATTATGTTTTCTCCTTGTTCCCCCTCTTTTGTTCCTCTGTCTCCTTTTGTTCCTTTGTTTCTCTTTCCCAAATAATCCACATCTTGTGGATTATTTGATTATTTTTTAGTATTCAGTTTGAATTTATCTGTTGAATTTTTGACTATCTCTTTTTGTCTATTTTTTTTAGTGCTTGTTCTAAGGATTATAGTCTATATACTTAACATTCTACTTAGAATTAATATTTTTCTACCTCAAATGGAATATAGAAAGTTTACCTCTATGCAGATCCCTTTATTCTCTGCTATTTTTGTTGTAATTGTCTTACATTTTACATCTAATAATATTTTGCTTTTAACCATCATAAATATTTTAAGAACTTAACAAAAAAATATAGTCTTCTATTTTGTTTAGTGAATTATTTACCATTTTTCTTGGTCTTTCTTCATTCCTGAAATACCAAGTTTCTTTCTGTTATTGTTTCCTTTCCAGCAGAAAAACTCCTTTCAGTATGTTATAGAAAATCATATGATAAGAAATTCTCTTTGTTTTCCTTTATCTGGGAATCTATTTAATCTATTTATTTTGTCCTTATTTCTGAAAGATATTTTTGCTGGACATGGAATTATGCATATTTCTTTTTAGCACTTTAAAATTATTGTTCCTATACCTTCTGATTTCTCATGAGAAAATCAACAGTCATTCAAATTGTTGTTCCCCTATATGTAATGTGTTGTTTTGCTCTGGCTGCTTTCTAGATTTTTTTCATTGTCTTTAGAATTTAGTAGTTTGACTATGATGTGCATGGGTACAGATT
The DNA here is from genome assembly GCA_002007465.1 of Ailurus styani. Taxonomy (NCBI): domain Eukaryota; kingdom Metazoa; phylum Chordata; class Mammalia; order Carnivora; family Ailuridae; genus Ailurus; species Ailurus styani. The sequence continues at coordinate 648,113 of LNAC01000746.1, forward strand.
GCTTTGTTGATTTTGTTTGGTTTTTGCTAAGCTTCTTGAATCCTAAAGGTTCTGTATAGACCAAATTTAAAGAAATTGATGGCTAAAACCTTCCTGAACTTTTTTTTTGTTTTTTTACACACTACACTCTTTCTCCTCTTCTTCCGGAACTCCTACAATGGGATGTTAGATCATTTAGTATTGTTACACATGAGCTTGAGGATTTCTTACATTTTATGAAAAATCTTTTTCTTTTTTGTTGTTCAGATTGGGTAATTTCTATTGATCTGTCCTTAAATTCATGGACTCTCATCTCATTCTTTTATTGTTCTCATTTAGTGAGATTTTTAAATTTGTTATTGTATTTTCAGTTTTTAAATTTCCATTTGGTTCTTTTCTATTGCTCCCATTTCTTTACTGAGACTTCTTAGTTTTTCAATCATTTCAATAATATTCACCCTTATTCCCTAGATTGTGGTATATAAACAGCTGATTTAAAGTTTTTGTCTGATTTTAAAAAATAAAATTTTTGTGGGATAGTTCCACCATCTGGGTCATCTCAGGCTTGTCATCTGTTGATTATCTTTTTCTGTGTGAGATACTGAGATTTCCCTGATTTGTTCTGTGCTAAGTAATATCAGATTGGACATTTTGAATGTTATGAACTCTGGGTCTTGTTGACATTTGGAGAATGTTGATTATTTTGCTTTACCAGGCAATTGGCCAGGTTAGGTTTAATCTGCAAGTTCTTACCCACCTTCTGTGGACCATGTTTCTGGTATTAGTTTGGCTTCACAGACTTGGCAGTGAGATTTGATCTATCCTCTATTTGCCCCATGGAGTAGCCAGTCTTGAGTGGTCTTTACCCTTGAGTTCAGTTCTCAAAGCCTTAGGAATGTAGTTTAGGGTTAGATACACACATACAGCTCAGAATTGAGCCCAGAGAATGACACATAGTTTGACTTTCTTAAGCCTCCTCCTCTTCATCATCTCCCCAACACTTTATGGCACCCAGGACCCTCTTCCTTCCCCTCTGTTTAGGAACCTGAGGCTTTAGTTTCCCTGCTTTGCCATGTGCTTCCTACCACTGCATTTGTTTCTGGTGCCAAGCAGAGAAAGGAAAAAGAGAGACAAGAGCAATGGAGATTTTGTTTCACTCTTAGAACCATAGTTTTTCTGGTTAGAGAGAAGGATTGTCTTCTCCCAGATACTCAGACACCTGCCTGGCTGCTGCTACTGCTGTGAGGTTGCCTAGAGTCTGGCTGAGAAAGAATGAAGGAACCCAACAAAGAAAATCTCAGGGGTTCTCCTCCATGCTCTGTGACCCTTAGGAGCCTACTTTTCTGTTCCTCAGCCCAGAAACAGAGATGTTTTCTTGGTGTTCTGTCCTTGCTTATACGTAGTACACATTTCTGTTTTCAGATGCCCTCTGAGCCCATACCAAGAAATTCTGGAGGGGGACACCCCAGGAAATTCAATGCCAATTGCATGGTGTTTTGTGTTTGGTTTCCTTCTCTGCTACCATTTACTTTTCAGAATCATCAGAGAACTGGTTCTGTCAGTTTTGAGTTGCATTCAGTGGGTAGGACAGAGTATAGTGTGTCTACACCACCTTGAAGGGACTCAGAAAACCTTGTGTGCATGTGTTTAACATAAAGTGAGAGCCTCTCAATCTCCGTTATGTCTGGAAGAAGGGGGAGAAGACCAGGCAACTCACTTGCATTGAATATCAGCTATGAGCCAGCCGCTGTGTCCTGGGGCCCAAAAGCATTACTCCATGTCTTTCTGAGAGAAGTATGGTATTATGAGTTCCATTGTACAGTTGGGGAAAATTAGGCTTAGATTAATTAGGTCAAATTTACATAGATCATAAGTGGTCGACTGAGGATGTGTATTATGGCCTGTCCGAGAAAGATTCAGAAAGGTTTGTGAAAAGCAGAAAAGACTAGAAAACTCAAAGCTGATATCCCGCTTGCCTTCTCTCTGCAGGGCGGATGAAGGGGACGCTGTGATCATGCACCCTGGGGTCCTGTGCATCATGGTGAGACTGCTGCCTCGGTTGTACCATGCAGACCACCCCCAGGTACTTTTTGATAAACACATGTGTTTGTCTTTTTCACATGACTAATCACTTGAGCTCCTTCTGGCCAGACTTCTTTGCCTTTGCCCTTAGTACCCTGCCTTAGCAGAGCCACCCTCGTGAAGTTCCTCCTGCAGGAGGGAGTCAGGATGTCTGTGACCCTTGATTGAGTTCTGCCACCCTTCTTCAAGGCCATTTGAAATAGGTCATTTCTGCTGGTGAAGTGACCTACTAAAAACAACAGCCAAACACCAACTAGCTGAATTAATGAGGCAATCCCTGGGTACTGAGGACAGCACTGGACATTGGCGGGGCTGGAAGTCCTTTGCCCCCCAGCTAGTCATCCATCCTGTGGGTGCTGGCTGTGACTGTGGCTCGGTGCTCTGCACAGGACATGCCGGGCTAACAAGATGGACACTGTCTATGGATCCTGTGTCCATCATGGGGACCAAGAGATCGTGCCAGTGCAGACAGTCTAAATAAATAAGGTCACAAATGAATATACAATTACAAATTGTGACAAGTGATAATAATGGGGAAAAATAAGATGCTGAGAAAGAATAATGGGAGTGGAGGCGGGGGGAAGACCTGATTAAATCTAATTTAGAGGAAGGGGTGGAGGTCAGGGAAGCCATCTCCTAGATGGTGACATTTAAGCAGGGCCCGGAAAGATGAGTAGCAATTAACCAGGCAGAAAGGAGCCTGCTGCAGGTGGCTGGGGTGGGAGCAGAGGGGGAGAGTGGGAAATGTGCCAGATGGGGCAGGCGCAGGATGGCTGGAGCCCTGCTCAAGTATGGAGTTTTATCCCAAGGGCAGCAAGAAGCCTCTCAAATGAGTAGAGGATGACTCTATCATGCTTTTGTATCAAAATTTCTCTGTTTGTTGCATGGGGAATGGCCTGGGAATGGGGACAGCAGTTCGGAAACCATGTCTGCAGGACCTCATTGAAGGTAGCTCAGCGAGGGTGGTGTCTGGGCAAGTGTGAAGAGAGAGGAGAGACAGACTCACAGGACCCCGAGATGACGTCCAGGGAGTGGGAAGAGGGAGAGTCAAAACAAACAAACAAACAAACAAACTGAGGGTTACTGGGGAGTGGGAGGGTAGGGATAGGGTGGATGGGTTATGGACATTGGGGAGGGTTTGTGCTTTGCTGAATGCTGTGAAAGATGTAAGCCTGATGATTCACGGACCTGTACCCCTTGGGCAAATAATAAAAATAAAATTAAAAAACAAAAAACAAAAAACAAAAAAACCCCCAAGTTCCTGCCCTGACAGAACAATGGGCTCCATTGCAGGATGGAAGGACTGAGTAACAGAACAAGGCAATTCTTGTTGAGGAAATCCCGGAGAATGTGTGCTGTAATGAGTGCAGAGGAAATGGGATGAATTGAAACAAGCAACCAGGTGTGGGGCTGGACCTTTTCATGGTTTATCCTCATAGCAGTTTTCTTGGGAGTATTATTTGTCTCCATTTTCACCAGTGGGGAAACAGAGTCTCAGATAATTTAAATGACTTGGAAGGATTCCCAGCTGGCGGACCTGGTATTAAATGTGGTCCTACCTGGTGGCAGGTCTCCTGGTCTGTCCCCTGCACAGCAGTGACTTCTATAGGAAGAATGAGGGACAGGGGCTGCCGGTCCAGCTGGGCTTTGTCCAAGATCCAAAAAGGAAGTGATATGTTCTAGGAAGAGATGAACACTAGTGGTGTTATTAATCATAGCCTGAACATGACAATGACCTAGAAAAATATTGCAAGCCCACCAAAATCAGTGAGAGAAGTGGAGCAGGGGAGCAAAAGCCTTGATGTATAGGGAAGGGAACTGTTTTCACCAAGAAAATTCTATAGTGTTTAATACAGGTTGCAAAAAAGGGCTGACCTGGTTCCATGTCTCCATGTTCCTTTGTAACTAGAATCTTTTTTCTGGTTCCTGTTCCTTTGCTGGAAAATGACCATGAAGTTATGATCAAACCAATGAATAGAGACACATCTCATAGTGAAATGGAATGCACTTGTAATTTTCAACATTTACAGATAATCAGTGGGCTGGAATAAAATGGGCTTGATCACTTCTTTAGTTACCTGTTGCTGTGTGACAAAGTGCCACCCAGTTAACAAAGTATGTCATTCTTTCTCATGGTGCCTGTGGGGTAGGAATTTAGACAGCCTCAGCAGGGACAGCTCATCTTTGCACCACAAGGGGATGGGTGGGCTGGATCACTTAAGATGTTTCCCTTACTCACACCTCACAGGTCTGACTCCAATGACAGGGGGCTCCTAGGCTGGGTCTGATGTCTGGGGCCTTGGTTTGAGCTGTTATAATGGGATGCTGGGTTCTCCTCCATGAAGTTCTCTCCATCTGTCCTCTATCTGTGTCCCTCCAAGTGAATTCTCCATCAGGCCACATAGTAGCTCAGGGCTCCCAAAGGCACAAAAGCAGAAACTACCAGGCCTTCCGAAAGCTTAGGCCTTGAACAAGCTGGCCTTGCTTCCACAGCATTGGTCTGTTGGTCACAGTGAGTCACAGTTCAGCTTAGACTCAGTAGGAAGGACCATATGCCTCCCCTGCTGATGCGAAGGGTCACATATATGTAGAGGACAGAGGGACTTGTTGGGGGTCATCTTTTAAGACCAGCACCTACTTGCCTTAAGCATCAACTGGTAGATGAAAATATTTGACCCTGAAATAAAGCATCTTCTAGTTCTTTACATGTCTTCTAGTCATTAAGTTGTCTCAAGTCTGGGACTTTACTTTCTTTACCTTGATATACAAGACAAGGTCCACCTGGAGCATTGTGGACACTAATCCACACTTAGGGCTACCTCTGTGCCGGGCCTGTTGTTTCATAAATATTCATAACAGCTCATCCCAGCATACTAGAATCTTCCCACATTGCAGGGGCTTGAGACTCAGGAAGGTTGGGTAACTTCCTATGGTCATGGAGCTGGTAAGGAGAAGTCTAGAACTCACTCCCAGGCCCCAGATCAAGGTGTGTTTGATGAATGGCTCTCTCACCTTTGTAGCTTTGCAGAATGTAAGGTCATGAATTCTTGGCACTGCCCATTTTTGCAGGTACAATAGCTTCACAGTAAGGATGTCCGGCTTCCTTAGCTATATTTCCAGCCATGCAGTGTACCTTGGATGAGAACAACCAAGCCAGGGGTTTGGGAGGCCTTAGCCACCAAATGGTTGCTGATGGATGTGTTGTGCCAAACTTCACTGCAGTGATGACTGATGAAGTAATGCAGAGCAGAGCGTGGCCTTCTCTCTGCTGCTAGTGCGTGGAAACTGTGGTTGAACCTGAGTTTCAGATAAATTCTGTGCATCGTCACATTAGTGTATGGAGTGGAACTCGACTCCTCTGTGATGGTAATCAGATGCATTAAGTATGCAAATGAGAATCCCATCTGGTAGGATTCTTTTTCTCTATTCAGGTCACAATAAGTAATTTAGGAAAAGTCTAATTCTCCCTCACTGTGTCTCAAAATGCAAATGAAATGTAGTGATGCATTTTCTCAAATATTTTCTGCAGATGCCAAATCAGCAGCTATTAAAAGTTGAATAATTACAGTAATTAATTTCTGAAAGGGGGGTGGGAAACCTCATAACAATCAATAGAATAGTAAATCAAATGAGAAACGAGACCACACAGGAAAATGCTGGAATGAAAAGGACTGTAGGACCGCATCTTTGGAGCAGGAAGGTTCAGTAGATGGCAGTGTTACTAAGAAGATGGAACATGAGTTCCTCTCATCGCCCTGTCAGTTGGCCTGATGGTTTCCAGCATTGCACTCTTAGCCACTTTCCTACCTGATGGATGAGAAATTGATGGCTTTCCAGGGTATAGATGTCATTTCAGGAGTGACAACTTAAATAACTACATATATGGGTGATCTGATTTGTTCCTAATTATGGCCACACAGTATTTGTTTTGCTTACAACCAAGAGGTGTCTGTCCCCTCTCCAAAATGCTAGCACCACGAGCTGCTCTTGGAAAGATAACCCAGCTGTGTCATCACCGGTATTAAAACTGGACTGTGGGAATTGAACTGTGAATGTTGCTGTCCTACGCATGAGGCAGAGATGGCATCCAGCTCAGTTCTCTGGGAGCTGAGCTGGCCTCAGAACGAAACAACCGATTGGAAAGAAGATACTTTCCCTTTCTAGTGTGCTCAGCAGCCACAAGGATCTTGCTGTATGAGGGCTCTGTGGTCCCCAGCATCACTCTGCTTTCATCAGGACTGTGGCCTTTATTCAGTTCCTAGCAGAGGGGTAATTGCTTGTGCTCATGACAACCGTAACTCAGAGGGTGGGAAGCCAGATCCAGGTTAGTAGACATGGAGCTCACACTGCTTTAGAGCAACGAGTGTGATACATGTGCATCTGTGAATAATTTTACTAAGCACCTTCTAGATGCCACTGGGGATTCAGACATGAATGTCACAGGAATTGGCTAGGGAGAGGAGTGTAGAAGACAGTAAGATCACACTCGGATGCCTAGAACAAAGGTTTGCCCACTGGGCCTTGGGATAGAGGGAAAGGAAAGCCAACAGAGGGTTGGGGGCACTGGTGCCAGGCTTTAAGAAAAAGACATGCCCATACCAGATCAGCTGGAGGAGGGAGGGAAGAGAAGAAGCTCATCCACAGAGAGAGGTACATGTAAAGATGTCCATTTGGGGACTTTGAGTAGTTCAGCTGGGTTAGGATAGACCCTGTGGGTAGAGAGGCAGTGCATGGGGCTGCAAAGTCCAGTCACCATGAAGGACGCTGAATACCATGCTAAGAGAATTTGAATTTTTATTGGGGTGCCATCCACCACCATCATCGTCATCATCATCACGAGCACTACAATCTTTACTGAACACCTGCTATATGAGGGCAGAGTTCAGGCTCTGAAGATGGCAGAATTTCATCACATCTCAGCTCTGCCACTTAACAGTCACACAGCCATGGGAAATGATTTAGCCTCTGTAGCCTTTCTTTGCCATAGTATGGGGAGTAATAATATCATCCTTGTGGCCTTATTGTGAAGATTAAATGCAATGAGGCCTTAGCATGGTGAGCAGCATGTACACTGCACCACGGGAAACACTTGCTAAATGGTGGAACTATTGCTACTAGTTGCTAGAAACACTACAAACATTTTATCCCTTTATCTTTATAATAACCTTGCAAGGTGGATATCAGTATTCCCACTTTGCTGATGAGGACTTGAAACCTGTAGAAGTTGAGTGACAGAGTTAACACAGTTGCTAGGTGGCGGATGTCCACAGTGCCAGGCTCCTGGACCTCCTGCCTCTGTGCTGAGTGGCTTTTCCTGTATGGACATGGTAGCCAGAGGAGGCCATTGGAGAGCAACGACATGATCAGACCTGAGCATTAGAGAGACTCTGATCTACCGTCAGCCGGCCCTGAAAGTCACTGTTGGGTGGGTTCCAGATTCTACTGCCACGGAAATGTCCTGAGCAGTCTGATGGGACAGAGAAAAGATCAGGCTCAGGGCTGCATTTGTCTATCAACTCGTTCATGTCTTAATTTAGAAAAGGGTGCCATTTTCTGGAATTAGCCTGCATTTCAAACACATTGAACTAATCGTATGGGTTTCAAATAACTAAAATATTGACAGCATTAATAGCCCTGGGTAGCATTGTGTAAGGGCATGCTATTTGAAAAGAGCCATTTTCTCCAACAAGGAAATGGGTAAAGTAGGAGTCTCATTTTGTTAAATTATGACACATTAGAAATTCCAAATATGTTGAATTTTAGGTATCCTATGCTCTTTCACAATGAAACCCCATGCCCCCAAATTTCTATTGTTCCTAAGTGGGAAAATGTCAATCCTAGTCAAGATTCAGTTTACTTTTTAGGGTAGCCTCTTAAATAGAGCAACTAAACATAATCTCACATGATGACCAAAAGGATCGAAGGGAAAACACAATGAATGTAGAATGATGGAGTAGAAATTCAAGCTGTAGGGAAGACCTCTGGCCCAATTATCAGGGGACCTTGCTTCTAGTCCCTTTTCCCATCATTCATTCTGTGGCTGATGTAGGCTATTTCCAGTATCCACACCTTAGTTTCAGCTACTCAGATTTGGCCTAGATCACAGGGGTTGCAAACTCAATGTCTTGGGGCCAAGAAGGTAAAAGAAATGTATAGGTGGAAATAATAGGGAATGGTAATGATGAGGTCTGTGGCTGTTGGGAAGGGTACTTGCCCTGCCTAAAGGCACTTTAACTTAAGTAGCGGACAGTAAAACATAAGGAAATCCAGACTATACCCACCAAATAAAACAGTTTTAGACACTATCAATTTAGGACCCTTATGCGATCAGACTTCCCTTCCTTATAATGAGTGCATCACACTATGTTAAAATCATGGGCTTTGGAGTAAGACTGGGTTGAACAACAGTTCTGACACTCATTAGCTATGTGACCTTAGGAAATTGATGTATCTTCAAGTTTCAGTGTTCCCTTCTAATATTTTCCCATTGGGAAAAATAGTGGAGAATATAGTTGTGAAGTACTTAGCACAGTACCTGGCACACAGTATCTGCTCATCAGACACTGGCTCCATTATACACCCAACCCCCACCCCCGGCATCCTTTTCTTCTAGCTTGGCAGTCTGTATTCCTAGGACTTTGGGTCATGGCATATAAAAATTCAGAAATAGAAATGGAAGATTATATATTTTAGGTATATTTCCAATTGGCGTTTTACTATTATTAAATTAATAACAGAGAATTGATGTTGAGCTATATATTATAGTCTGCTTGTGAATCAAAAGCCTGAGTCCTCTCTGCTGCCTGTTTTGCGTTTGATCCATGACCTGGGTGAACTCAAATGGTAGATGACATAGAGCTGGGAGGAGGAGTTACCCACTGGCTGACAAAATGGGGAAGTGAATGGTTCCTACCACCTGAGGAATGGATCAGAATCCCTTCTGGTAAAAATTCAGCAGAGATGATCAGGCCTGTGCTCATGTCTTAAAGCACATATACAGTGGGCGGGGAAGGACAGAATAGAATATGTGAGAGTCCTAGAGGCTTTAGTGCATGGTCAGTAATTGTCCCAAGTGGGGTGAGGACACAGCTATGGTGAGTTCTACTTCCCTCTATATTTAAAGAAGCATAGTGCCCAGCTAAAGGGAGGTGGTAGTCCCATGACCCCTTAACACTACATCTATGTTTGTCCAGAGGTGAGAAGCCAGGATGGTGAGGGATCTGAAAACCTCCTCAGTCATGGAAGGAATAGTGAACAGGTCTTAGGGTGGGTAGCTTAGAGAGAAAAGACATTGGGGAAATAAGAGCTGAGCAAGTACTCTTTAGTCAACTGGTGGTAGAACAGTGCACACACAAAGACCAGTTAGTTAAGCAGCAAATGGTTTGGGCTCAATGTAAGGACAAACTTGTCCAGACTAGATGGACAGCTGTGGAGGTGGTAGGCTAGTCTGCACTGGGGGTTCCAAGTGTCTCAGAAATGTGGCCATTGTTGAGTCACATATATATGAAACTCCCATCTAGCCTCTCAAGATGGCAGAAATGGTCAAACCCATTGAGGTCTTGCACATGGCGAATACTGTGTACCATTTACTAAATTCAGATGATCCCAGTGTGGGGCAAAACCATAAGCACTTCGTTTTTCCTGTAAGTTTTGAGATATTGGCCTAGGACAGGATAGGATAGGTACCTCCCCTCCTGCCCAACCCATAGTCACCAGTTTCAGTGGACTTTGCCTTGAAACCCCAGAGCTGGCCAGTGCTCTGCAAGCTTCAGCACCTGGGGGCCTGGGAAGCAGTGATCCCAGTGATAAAGTGGAGTTGAGTTTCTGGTTTGAATTCCTGTCCCTCTATTTACCATGTAACCTCAGCAAGCCGTAATCTCCCTGGACCTCAGTTCCCTCATCTGTAAAATAGCATCCAGCTAATTGAGCCAGGATGTGAAAGCATTTAGAAGAGTCAGCCTTCAAATAGTGAGTGGGCAGTGACATTAGCTGCCATTGCTAGCCGGGGGCCTGCGAAGATGGTAGGTGTGTGCTCCTGCTCTGGCACTGAGCTGCTACAATGCACAGCAGCCATGCAAAGCTGATGCTCGTTTGGAAGGAATCTTATTGCTATTAGAAGAGAAGACCACAACTAAGAAGGGTTAGTTATTAAGAAGGGTTAATATTCTGAAAACACTTGCATCCTATAGGAAAAAGAGCTTTCGCAGAAACTGTTTCTATTGACTCCCACAAACAACATACCAGGGAGGTCAGGATTTTCGTTATTCCCATTTTAAAGCTAAGGAACTGAGACCTTGAGAAAAGAAGTAACTAGCCCAGATTCTCCCATTAGTTAGTGTCAAAGCAGCACGAGAACCTAACTGTGGGGCAATTTTGTTGCCCTCTGCCTAGAGGGTGAATGTCTATCTGGAAGCTCAGAACCAACACACCAAGGCTCAAGCCACAGTTGGGTTGTAAATAGATCTCTCACCTCTACAAGAGACTGTGTACTCTACAGTGTCTTCCAGGAAACTCCTCCAGACACTTGTGGATGCTATCTGTTAGCCACAACAAAAATCTGCTTTAAAAATATCTCTTAGCAAAAGTTATGTTAACAGTGTACTTTGGCTAAAGCACTAGAGACACTCAGGGAAGTTCAAACGGCCTTTTTCTGGGTGGAGGAGGGGGAGGAAGCCCTGGCCCCAGGTGGGAAGGATTCCATCTGGAGAATGGTGTTGAGGCTCACGCAGCAGCCCTCCACTGGGGTCCACTGGGTTCCACTGCTCACCTCACCCAGCTCTCGTGTAGTGAGGATGTGTGTTCAAGGTGATGGAAACTCTCCACCAATGTAACAGGTTCCTGGCTGGACAGGTGTTCTCCTGGATGGATGTTTACAGGCTGGTTTCCCGGGTGGTGTTCTCAGGGCTGACCACAGACTCATTGCAGGGGAGGGCGTTGGGTGCTGGGGGTGAGTAAGCCCGGCTGACAACTGCCGAGTTCTCCAGCCTTTCCCCGAAAGGCCATGCTCATTTTCACCCCTTCATCTTTGCACGTGCCGTCCCCCCTCCCAGAAAGACCATTTTCCCTGCTGTCCAGGTTCTCTCCTCATTATCCTCCAACACTTAGTTGGTGCATCACCTTTTCTGAGCCCACTCAGCCCTCTGGGTTAGGTGTACCTCCTACGTACTCCAACACTTTCTGCCCTTGTGCTTGCACTTAGTAGGCAACTATTGCTTTTGAGGCAGAGACAGGTGCTGGGTGGCAAGGATGAAGAGTCGTTGTCTCAGGCAGCAGTTCACAGTGTGCTGGGCACAGGGGGTGGTGGGAATGGGTCTGTCTGTCTGTCTCTCCATCCATCCATCTATCACTTATCTATGTACCGAGAGAGCCATCAGAGTGTAGGATTTATGATCAAAGTATGAACAGTGCTATTTGGGAAAGTTAGAAAAGATTTCTCAGGTGAGAGAACATGTAAATTTTCTCTTGAATAATAAGTAGGAGCTAAAGGGCTGGGGCTGGAAAGGACATTCACAGCTTCGGGCCTCAGTCAAAAAGGGCGTGGCACATTCAGCAAAGGGAGGAATGTTACTAGGGCTGGAGCATGGGGTGGACCAAAGGGAAGGCTGAAGTAAAGTTGGAAAGAGACAAATACTTTATAAATACAAGATCCTAGGTTTCGGTGACCAGGTAGCATTAGATGCATCATATGCATGTAATTTGTGAAGGAAGCACCCTCATGCAGCTCGGTCTTAGTTGCAAATCTATTCAGGGACATCAAGGAAGCCATGCCTTTAGACATGGGTTCTACTCATTCAGTGGGACTCGGACGTCTTACATATAAACCCAGATCACAAACTCCCACACCTACAAGGCCTCGCGGACACCACAAATGAGTCTACCAGGCTGACGGGGACTGTGGCAAAAAGGAAAGCGTACACCCATATATAGAAAGAACTAATTCTACGTACACAAAGATAACCATGAAAACTTATCAAATGACACTCATCCGTGGGTCCTGTTTCCATGTGCTATTTCTGAAGAGCTGAGGTCACTTAACTTGTACCATCTCTTTTCTAAAAGCATCAAAGACCATTCAACCTAACTGGAATAAGCAAGTAATCCAAATTTGAGTAGCTCAATAGAACTCCCTAGTTCTTTCTAAGTGTCTGGAGGAAACAGACATGGTCATCTCAAGGTTTTTACATCATGTCGGGACACACTGTAGACTTATGTGTCCAAAGCCCAGGCCTCCTGGGAGGGACCCATCCCACCAGGACCCAGCCCTCACTGGGCTCTGGGACTGTATTAATCTGGACCAAAGAGAAAGCAGGGGGAGAGAGAGATAAAGAACAACAAACATCCACAGCTGGACGAGGATAGACTTTGAAACCTCGACTGTTAAGTGGAGAAAGCAAAAAACTCCTGAAGTCTGCCCCGCAAATCGCTCTGTGATCATTTGCCTTGCGGGTCCAGCCTGCTGGCCTCATGACCCCACACACTCACCATGGAGTCCTAATTGAACCACCATCTCCTAGCCTGCATTGGAAGTAATATGCGTTAGGAAAATCAATCCATTTGTTAGGGGGAGAAACCAGACTGGTTTCCTGCTACTGCTCATATTTTCACTAAAACCCCATTTTACTGGAACCAACATTGAAAAAAACAGCACATTTTATTCAAAACAAGGCAATATGGGTATTGACAGAGCTGCAGTGATAATGAGGATGATCAATTTTCCCTCCTCCATTATGGGGTATTGAGCAACTTTGGAGTAAACTTGTGGCATCATTAGACAAGATCAGCATTTCTCCCTTTTGAAAACTTTCACTTTTTTCCTTTGTTCCTTTCTTTCTTTCTTTCTTTCTTTTTTTTTTTTTTGCTTTTTTGCATATTTAGATTTTAAATAGCTCTTCTCTGGTGGATAAAAAAGAAAAAAAAGCAAACAACAACAAAAGAAGAAAGCCAAAAGCCCTTAAAGTAATAAGTATAGTGCTGATAATAAAACTGGAGATGGTAGACATTTCTTCTTAATTCTTATTAATAATACATTGTGATGTTATTTTTGCATCTTGCTTCATACAGACTGTCTCCCCAACTTTCGCCCCAAATTAAAAGACTGCAGTTACCAAATAATCTAGGTTCTGGAAGAGGGAAAATTCAAAGCAAGTGAGCAGAGGCTCCTTTGTGTTCTGAGAGGCGGAGACAAGAGAAAAAGCAGAGGTGTGGACTCCCTGGGGTGCAGGGAAGGAGGCTGAGAGCAGCTGGGGAAGGGAGTCAAGGAGCTGGGGTAGATTTCCATGTGCAGGAACTCCTCGAAGTAAAAGTGGTAGAACTGTTGAGTGCAAATGAGTTTTGGCATTTCTTCCTTCTGTCTCTGGTCCCCATTGGGCCGTATGTTGCTTCTGACAGTTTGCACTGGCCGTGCCAACACCGCAGTGACAGGGAAGGGACAGTCTCCATCCATTCATGCAGCTATAACAAAATACCATAGACTGGGTGGCTTATAAACAACCAAAACTTATTTCTTATAGTTCTGGAGGCTGGAAGTCCAGGAGCAAGGTGCTGGCAGATTCAGTGTCTGGGGGGGGGGCACTTCCCCACTGATGGCCCCGTTCTTACTGTGTCCTTACGTGGCACAAGGCAAGAAGAGGCTCTTTTGGGTCCCTTTTATAAGCGCAATAATCCCACTGGTGAGGGATCCACTCTTAGGTCCCAATCACCTTGCAAAAGTCCCACCACCAAATGTATCATGTTGAAAATTCGGTTTCAACATATGAGTTCTAGGGGACACAGACATCCGGCCCATTACAGGGAGCATGTTATCCCAATGATGACCTCTTCCCTCGGCATCAGGGACAGTGGCAAAATGGTGACATTTCAGAATGACAAAATCCTGCCCAGGAGCAATTGACCTGAAAAACCATTCTAATGCAGTTTAAATTTTAAACTAAAAATAAGATGGTCTAAAATTTTAAGTTGGAAGTGTTACTGAAGATATTGTAAAGATGGAAATTTCACTAAATGCCATCAGTCTGAGACAGGAGCTCTGGTTCATGTGCTCCTGGAAGGAAGAAGGAGAGTGAAGGGTGAGCTGTAAGACCCATTCATTTTTTTTTAAATCTAAAAACTTATGATAAATAGCGTAAATATGTGTCCCAATACATTTTAATCCTTGAAACATATATGCTACCACGTGGTGTTTGTGGCCTGGGGACGAATGCCATCTTATTAATTTCTGTCCCTTAGTGATTGATACAAACATTTTCTTGACCACTGTGGTGGGGTGTTCCCAGACCTCTCCATGTGTGAGGTCGGGTTGGGAAGTGAGGTGATCCTGAGCGTGGAATCTGGGGTGAAAGCCAGTCTCTGACCTTACCACATGGCCTGAACAATGTAATTCTCTGGGCTCAGTTTCCTTATCTGTAAAATGGGCAGAGTAAGAGAACCTCCTTCATATGGTTCCTCAAAGGGACTGTATAATCTATACATGTCAAAACGCTTAGACCGGGATCCAGCACATCCTGAATACTCAGGAAATATTCTCATCTCAGAGTAAAATTTGGCTCCCACAGGAGATGCCAGGCCTGGATTGCCTTCTAAATCCAAGAGCTCTGTGAAATGCGTGAGGGGCTGCAGGGAACCCCTCCCTCCCAGACACTGTAACTTCTTTGCTAGAGCCCATTTCTCATCGCACTGAGACTGTCCCCTCCCCTGTCTTTCCTGTAGCCCTTGATTCCCTTGGGAGCAGGGACAGTGTCATGTTAACTTTGAAATGCCCAGAGCTTTACCTAGAACTTGACATTGAAGAGGCAGTTAACTTGCTTGAGGGAGAAAAGGAAGAAGGGGAAGCAGGAAAGGACCCCAAGAAAGCTCTCATGGGGATATGTGTATGTCAGATGGTCTGCGACTCAATGGGACAAGAAGCCAGTCATCTTTAGAAGCAGATGATTCAAGTTAGTGCCTTTGTGGTTAGTCCTGGCTTTCCACTGGGACTAACCTAGATGTGATCTGCATTGTCAGAGATCTCTTTTCTTGAAGCCAAAAACCAGGGCAAAGATGTGTAATATGAAAAGTATGCCAGGGCTTTTCAGGTTGGGTTCCTGGGAGGTAAAGCCCAAGACAGGGGTACAGGTACATCAGATCCTTCAAGGGAGGGACTCGGGAGTAGAGTGGAGGAAGCAGATGGTGCAGGGGACGAAGCTCAGTGAGGATGTGCCATCAACTGAAGTCCAGCCTCATCCTGAGCCACCAGGGCCAGGCTCTCCAGGCATGAATTGCACCACAAACACTGGAGGGTGTGACCTCATGGGTACAGTTTGATGTGTGGTGCGTCCACACGTGCATGTGGTGCATGGGTTGTGTATGTTTGCATGCCTGTGTACATGCATGAATGCATGCACACAAGGATATGTAGAGCTGTGTGGACATGTACATAAGTATGTATGCTTATGTGTACACACACATCCATATGTGCACACGTGTACACATGTGTGCATGAGTACATGTGTGCATACACATTTGTGTGTGTGTGCATACATGAACATATGTGGGGGGCCACTTAGCAGGGGACAGGTGGGCAGGGCAGCTCCTACTTAGAGGAATGCAGTCCTCCAGAGAAGGGGGAGTGGTGATGGGTACATTCATCTAGAGAAGGAGGTCTGGGGGAGGCTCCCACAGCATCCAAGGCAGGGAAATTCCATTAAGTTCTAACTGGTATCACTCTCACTTTAGACCATATCGCATACAACAGTAAAAGAGAATGTGGGCAGTCCTAAGAGGTTTTATAGAGGAATTTCTTCCTCCCACCCCAAATACCCCTATCCCCGCTCCAAACTGTCTGTATAGCTAGGGGCCTGGGAATTCTAGGGGTTTATACTTTTATGAGGAAAGGAAGATTGCTGGGGCACTTGGGTGGCTCAGTCACTTAAGCAGCTGCCTTCAGCTCGGGTCACGATCCCAGGGTCCTGGGATCGAGCCCCGTGTCGGTGTCCCTGCTTCTCTCTCCCTCTGCCTGCTGCTCTGCCTACTTGTGCTCTGTCTCTCTCTGTCAAATAAAGAAATAAAATCTTAAAATAAAAAAGAAAGGAAGATTGCAAAAGCAATGTATTTGGCTCAAACATTTACTGAGCTGACTCTCTGCGTTCTCTTCTGTGGACTTCGAGGACATAAAGATACTGAAATGACTGGACAATGACACCACAGCTGCCCATGTGCAAGAGGAGGACAGGACAGTTGGCAGGGGTTGGGGGGACGACGGCAGGGGCTGAAGGCGCTTGGCACCGGAGCCGCGGTTGGCGCTGGCCTGGGCACTGACTGTGGTCTGGTCGGGCCACAGCTGGTCGGCGTGGACATTGCCTGTGGGCCTGCCTCCCTGGCACGCTGCACCTTTAGTGCCAAGGGTGTGGACTCAACTACAGGACTGCTAGGGGCCCATGAGAGGCACAGCCACTGGCCAGGCCCGGCTGCCTCTCACAGACACAGGACTGCAACCTGTACAGCCCGGCCTTCCTACCTTTTGAGAGAGCCCACATGTCCAGACTTTTAGGTAAAATCTCCAGATCTTTAAATGTTAGCAGTTAATTCGGAAACTGCTTAAACCTTGCTTGGGTCAGACACCGTGTCTCTGGGGCAGAGGCAGCTTCCCGCTGGCAGCTTTGCGGTCTCTGTTTTAAGCCTGTCCCTCTTCAGCAGCTGACCCCCGTGTTCCCCATCCTCCTGTATGGGACCAGGCCCATCTGAGAACTCCCAAGACAGATGGGGTGTGTGGGTGCAGTTGCCTGGCCCCCCAACCTATTTGAGGCCTGGTTGGGGGTCGATCCACGTTGCCCACAAAATATTCTGACCTCAAGGACTCACTGCTTGTTTGTGCTACCTCTTAGCTTTCCCAGGAGATCCAGTGCTCCATGGCCAGTCACATCCAGTCCCTGGTGAAATCGGAGAAGAACCGCCAGGTCATGTGTGAGGCGGGGATGCTTAGGACCCTCATGGCCTCCTGCCACAGGGCCCTGACCACCAGCTCCAGCCCCTTGCACTCGGGCCTCATCAGGATTTTTGAAAAGCTTGCTTCCCAAGCCATCGAACCAGATGTGTTAAGGTACCGTGTGCCATGCTTTAAATTCGGCTGAGCTCCGGTAGAACGAACAGGAGGCGTGCACAGGCACAGGTCTCCCCATGCCCACTCCTGCCTCTCGCCTCTGTGGGGTGGGGCCCTCCCAGCACCAGACACTGTGAGTCTAGGGCGGAGCTTCCTGCAGGCAGTGGGCAGGCCCACAAAACAGACACGGCGCCTCCCGTGGAGCTGGCTGTGTTGGGATAGAGCGTCCTGCAGACAACACAGAATGTCCTGGGAGGGGTTGCTCAGTGGACAGTGCCAGAGCTATGCAAACTGGGAGGGCCTCGGGTGGGAGAGACGTGGAAAGGGGCAGGGCTTCAAGGCAGCGGGTGGCTTAGGCCTGAGGCCTGTGGCGATGTTCACGGGACTGGAGAGGAGGGAAGAGGGCATGTGAGGATGCCCTGCTGGGAGGGATGGGGGCTCGGAGGGTTTGACACCCCGAGCGGCCAGACTACAGGGAGCTGGGCTGCTGTGAGGAGCAGGGGTGGGACTCCTGACAAGGAGAGGGACACAGGCAGTGCTCCCTTGTATCCTGGGGAGCCTTCCTGCTGGCAGCCCCTCCAGGAAGGCTCCCGTTTCCTGGAAAGCTGAGCATGACCAAGAAGCACAGAGCAGAGCAGACAGAGCAGATGCACAACAAAGTAGTGCAAACTCCTTTTCCCCTCAAGATCCAGTGTGAGGCTTCCGGCTGGTCACTGGCTAAGTCAAAGGCGCCTACATGCACTAGCTCTGTGGTTTGGGTGCCAGGCCAGGGACACCCTGCTTCTGCATGGTTTGAGGAAAGGTTTCTAGGCTGAGAGAAGAAAGCATGGAGGAGCGGATCAGGGAACACGGAGATTTAGGAAAGTGCTCAGACGAAGCTGGAGAACACTTATGCCCATAAAATGTCTTCATTTCTTTCTCTTGTATGTTATGATTCCTAGACAGTTTCTCAGTCTTGGAATTCCCCCACCTCCATCACCTGCAACGAAAATCCTCCATTCATCTTGTGTGCACAGAGAGGACTCTGGAGGCTCAGGTGAGGACAGAGGGAAGAACAGGAACAGGTTAATAGGAATTAAAGAGAATATGCATTCCTTATAAGGGACCCTTTACAACAGGTGAGAAGCAGACAGACTTAAAAAGTGGCATTGCCGGGGTGCCTGGGTGGCTAGTGGGTTAAGCCTCTGCCTTTGGCTCAGGTCATGATCTCAGGGTCCTGGGATCGAGCTCCTCATTGGGCTCTCTGCTCGGCAGGAAGTCTGCTTCCCCCTCTCCCTCTGCTTGCCTCTCTGCCTACTTGTGATCTCTCTCTCTCTGTCAAATAAATAAATAAAGTCTTAAAAAAAAAAAGTGGTATTGACTGCTGCGCAAAGGAGCGAATGAGGAAAGGCAGGATTGCTGGTTCCAGAGAAAGACCAGATCTGGAAGGAAAAGGATGACCCCCACCCCCATATAAGATAGGTGATGGTGAGCATGTACTTGACCCTCCAGTGGAAACAGTGATAGGGTTTTCTTAGTGACACAGCACTGCACCTGGACAGAGGTGCCAATGACGACTTTTTGCACAGCTCAGAGCTCAGGGGTCAGCAAGTAGGTCCAGAGGCCAAAGCACTGGGCAGATCCCTAGTATCAGGTGTGTTCCCTGGGAGGCTGCTGGCTCTAGGGCGCAGCTTAAAGAAAAGAAAGCTGTGAGCATACCGAATGTGGGCGGGGGGGGGTGTTGATGTTTCTGGGGAGCAAATCCTGACCTCCCTGGTATGTTGTTTCTGGGGAATGGTGGACTGAAGGGAGAAGTTTCTAGGAGGAGCATGGTTGCTGCAGTTCAGTGTTCCTGAGTCAGCAGAGAGCCACCTCACAGTGGTTAGGTTAGCCCTCCTTCTGGGGCTGTTGTCAGAAGAGCAGTAGAATGCTTGAACGGGGATGTAGCTCTTCATCTCTTCTCTGGCTTGTTGCTTTAGGGTCCCAGGCTGCCGCAGCAGGGGCTGCTAAGGGTCTCACGGGAGCCGCCGTGGATGCCGGCCCCGACCCAGCAGTCACACGTACCCTCAGGCCCTCGGGGATGGCCCAGGGTTCAACCACTGCCCTTCAGACCTCACTGAGCCTCATCTCCATGACTTCCCCGCGCCACCTGCAGCCTCAGAGGGCAGTCCTGGCTCCATCATTTGTGGAATTTGACATGTCCATGGAAGGTTATGGGTATGACAGGCTTTCTTATATTTGGAATGTACTTTATTAATTTCCCAGTATCTCTGATGAATCATAGTATTGATGACAAAACTGTAGTTCTCACTCAGGAACGGAAAATGTCTAGGTCAGGGACACCCTGTCTCCTCAGTGGCTTCTCAGGGTCAGCATCCTCAGCCACGGAGTGCTATGACCCTCTCCTTCCCCCTGTGGGCATGCTTTCTGGAATGCCCTCCCCTTTAGGATCCAGTGTGAATTCCATCTCTTGGGGCCCTCGTAACAGCATCAGATGCTTTCTGTCCTTGTGGTCTAAGGGGGAGGGAGGCCCCTGCCGAGGGACGGAGGGGAGATGTCACAGCCAAAGTTGGTTTGTGGTTCACTGATCTGAGACACTCTTCTGTTTCCAGCTGTTTGTTTATTCCGACCGTGTCTACAGTTATGGGAAGCAGCACAGAATATCTGGTCTCCGGAGGGATTGGGACAGGTAGGTGATTCTTGGGGGGTTCAGCTTGCTGAGCTGAACTCACTTGTCTCCAGAATAAGTGCTGAGGGAGCCTAGATGTCAGACTTCCACCTGGCCTTTCAAGAGAGTGGGAGTCTTCCTTATCGGATCTGTAAATGAGTCATCCTTGTGGTTTGTCATGCTTGTGTTAGGGCAGGAGGATCCCAAGGGCCCAGCCATGACTCTGCATACAGTGGGGACTCAGTGGCGATTTGATGGTGGATTCTGGGTTGGATTCATTCTGTCGGTGATTGACACAAGTTGAAATGAGCACCTCACCTGCCTCAGGTCGCTTTCTAGAGAAGAATGTATGTTCTATGTGGACAGCCATCTGGTTTCCCTGGGCCCTGGCAGGCTTTGTGCAGTGCTGTGCTCAGCTAAAAACTGGCTGGGCAGGACAGGACAAGCACCCAGTGCTGTCTGAGCTAAGCACCCTTAGTTAGGAGAACCGGGGTTTCTCTGGGATGGTGGGTGCTGAGGAGCCACTGCATTCACAGCCCATCTGCATGGGGCACCAAGTCCGATTCTGCCAATTCATGAAGGACAGTAAGCCTGCTCTGTACTGGCAACCCTGTTATGGGGCAGGAAGACATGGGTTTCCCTATAGGGGAGACTTCCCCATACAAGGTTCAGCTGACCTATGGTGTCCTCTGTCTCCCGTAGCATATTGCCCAACTTTAGATCAGCCGACAGTGACCATCTGCAGGGTTGCGCCCTGCCCCCCCCCTTGGCAAAGTGGCATGGAATAATAGGTGTGATAGAATTGGAGAGAGGCTTTGGAGGTCTAGACTCCAGTCCTGGTGGGAATATGACTTATTCCTACGAGTATGAGTAAGGGGACAAGCTTCTGTGGTGTAGGGTTGTCATAAAGTGGTCATGAGTCAGACCAGGCACAGAGCTGGTACACGGTAGGGCCACACCTGGGCCGAATCAGAGCCAGGATGACTCTAGACAAGATTCCAAGGCAGCAGAAAGTCTAAGGGGATGCTTGTCTTCTGACTCCAGGTACTGCCAGGTCATTCCCTCCGTCTGGGGGCCTGACCTTCTCCTGCTGGTTCCTGATCGGCAGGCACAGCACAGTCCTTGAGGGCCACCCGCTGCGCTTCCTAACCCTGGTGCGTCATCTGGCCAGGACTGAGCAGCCCTTCATCTGCTTCTCTGTCAGCCTATGTCCGGATGACCTCTCCTTGGTTGTGTCTACAGAAGAAAAAGCGTTTCAGCCCCTGGGTAAGGTGTTGGGAGCTGGAGCTGTTTTTGCCCACACTTGGGAGAAATGGAGCTAAGTCAGCAAATCTCAGCATGAGGGCCTGGGAGACCAACCCTCCTTCAGTGGCTGGTGACTGGTCTAGGCGCTGCCATTTCAAATTCTGCCTGGCTCTCTAAACTCATCCCCCTGTGATGGCCAGAAATGGCCTGGTCTTCTTATGTCCCCTGAGAGTGTCACTGTTTCATAGAGAGACACCTAGAAGGTCCCAGGGGTGGCTTGGCCTCATTGTCACAGAACACAACTACCCGTCCCCCTCCCCCTCCTGAGGACTCAAGGGCAGATGTGCAGCGCTGCAGAGGCAGTCTCATGTGGGGTCGACCCTGAAGCCTGACTCCTGGGTTTGAGTCCTCCTGCATGACCCTGGGCAAGTTACAGAACGTGTTTGTGCCTCAGGAGGGTAAATGGGGATTGTGATAGCACCGACCTCACAGGGGGGCTATGAAAATGAAATGAAGTGATATTTGTAACCATTCCTAAACAAGTGTCTGGGACAAAGCAAGACCTCAAGCGATGATCGCTGCTGTTGCGGTTGTTTAGGCCGTGGCTCCTCAGCACGAGGCCCTGTTCTGTGTTGCCGTAGCATGATGCTGCATGTCAGGTGTGGCATCTGTGTTCTCTCGCAGACGTCATGGAGCCCGAGGATGATCCTGAGCCTTCGGCTGGCCGCCAGCTTCGGGTCAGGTGTGGCCAGCTGCTGGCCTGCGGTCAGTGGCACCACGTGGCTGTGATTGTCACCAAGGAGATGAAAAGGAATTGCACCGTCTCCACCTATCTGGATGGACAGATCACTGGCTCAGCCAAGGTGAGCTAGTTGTCCCATGCTCCGCTTGCCCCACTCTGATGCCTTTTGGCAGCGCCACCTGGAGTGGGCTCCCTTCCGTTCCTCGTTCTCATCTGGCAGCGGGGTTGGTGTCTAATGAAACTCACCCTTGCTGTCCAGACCACTTGGCAGACCTCAAACATGAGGAAAACCCGAAACACAAGAAAACGAAAATCCTTCAGAAACTGGAATGAAAGCCACACAAGCAGAGCAGAAGATGAAACACGGAAATAAGAATAGTCATAAGAGAATTAAAGTTCCAGAGTGAACAAGGCTTTTCACAGTTTAAGTTGTGGGTTCCCAGGAAGCTCTGTGCAGGGTCTAAGATTCTACTTTTCGAAGAAGCTTCCTGGTGAGTCTATTAGGACTATCTGCACACTACACTTAGAAGCCAGGCCCTAGGCTTGCAAGGACACCAACACCTCTTACCAGATTTACAGCAAGAATGACGAGGAAAAGATGGTTCCCTGCTTAGAGAAGGCAATGGAAGGTGAACACATAACTGGAGGAGGTGTCTCATCACGGCCATTTAGAGTCATCTGAAGTCCCGATGCATAGCGGGGAGAGGAGGCTGAGAGATGAGGGCCACGGCAGCCACTTTTAGAGCTCCCCAAAGCAGCCAGAGTGAGAAGGGCCCAGAAAACAGCAGAAGACAGGTGCAGCCAGAATTTCACCCAGGTTCCTAAGAGAGCTTCTCAGCCTAGGCTGCATTCTAGAATCACCCGGAAAGTATTTTTAAACTTCTATTGTGCAGGCTGCTCCTAAGAGCAATCGTAACAGGATCTCTGTGTGCAGGGTAATTTGGTACTGTTTTTAGAGTTTCTCAGCTGATTCTAATATTTATCCAGAATGGAGAACCTTGGATTAAAAGGGTTTCTCGTTTCAATAGTTTGACACTTGGGGCTTAATAATTCTTTGTTGTAGGTGCCCATTCCGTGTACAGTAGGATAGACACTTATCAGCAACTGTGGCCTCCCTAGATGCTGAAGCATTTCTCTCTTTCTCTCTCTCTCTCTCTCTCTCTCTCTCTCTCTCTCTCTCTCTCTCTCTCTCTCTCTCNCTCCAGACATTTCCAAATGCCCCCTATGGGACAATATCACCCCATGTTGAGAATCATTAGATTAGAACAAACTGAATTTGATATAACACCCAAAGATGAATTTGGTGCTATCTTCTAGTATAATTATCTTTTTTTTAATCTTTATTTTTATTCTTTGCCCAAGGGGTACAGGTCTATGAATCATCAGGCTTACATCTTTCACAGCATTCACCCAAGCACAAACCCTCCCCAATGTCTTGTATAATTATCTTATCAAAAAAAAGGGCAGTGGTAACCAGAAAGATTCAGCAGGAGCTTAAAAAAATAGGTCTTCCAAAACATGAAGTTAATTCTTTTTTCAAATCATTGATAATACTAGCCCTTCTTTCCTTCCACCCTTTCCCATATTCTTCCCTCCCTCCCTTCCTTCCATCTTTCCTTCCTTCCTTCCTTCCTTCCTTCCTTCCTTCCTGCCTTCCTGCCTTCCTGCCTTCCTGCCTTCCTGCCTTCTTTCCTTCCTTCCTTCCTTAAGTATTTTGGTGCACCCACTCTTTGTTAGGTACCATTTTAGATGCTAGGAATTATCCATGCCCACCTGCCAAATACCTCTAAGAGTGTGCGTAAAGTTAGATTTATTTAGCTTGCTGTAGCAAGACACTCTATTCCATGGGGGTAACAAAGACTTGGAAGGACCTTAGATAGGATTAGGGCTTATTTTAGGTGATCTGGGGGAGGGTTCAAAGAAGTGGAGGTTGGTCTGTTCTCAATTGTGTGCTGTCAGAAAGAGGGAATTTGATGTCTGTGTATGTTCAGAACTTTTATACAGGAAGTAGAGGAATGGAGCAGGTTAGAGTTGTCATTGGAGAAAAAAGCAGACTCACTCATGTTAGGCAGGATGGAAACTGTGGTTACTTTTGTGGTTGCACAGTGTCTTTGTTATTATCTGTTCAGGCATGATTACAGAGTGGGCTTGTTTTTTTTTTTCTTCTTTTGCAAAACATGTTAGTATTCTTGTTTTGTCTTATAGAATAGTTTGGTATTCTGTGAAATAGTTCATGGACTTTGAAGCTAAGAAATAAGACCTATTGATGTTTGGACTTTGGTCACACCTAGCACAGGGGGTGGCACACAGTAAGCATGCAATAAATATTTGAAGAATTGCATTGAATTTACAGCTACAAGGAGTAAGACAGACTGGATGAGAGTGTAGTTGAGTGAATTGGTCCATGGATGAACAACTGACCTCATGGGACCAGCTAAGCCAGAGGTAGTCAGCAGGAAGGTTGAGAGTGGTGTGGGGCCACAGGAATATGCCAAAATATGCCGTGGGGAATGACCAAGAATTGAATCAGACAGAGCTGACTTTTCTAAGATGATCTCAACAAGTTGGTTCAGGATCAGCAAGTGAAATTTAATTGGGATAAATGTAAAGGCCTGTATTTAGATGCAGACATCTGCTGAACAAGAACAAGATGGGAGAGCTTAGGTTGAGGATGATCCAGCTTTATGGTGGTTCTCTAATGTTAGAGCCTTTGTTTTAATTTCCAAGGGAAGATAAGTTAAATTTTAAAAGGTGGGGAGTATTTCAATAGCCTGAATTGAGCAAAATGATGTAGGAGAAATTTGAGACATCTTATGTTTGTAAATCAATGCAGATGGTGCAGTGAGTAAATGCAGTAGGAATTTGGGAAACAAGGCAAGTTGGATTATAAGGATAGGGCAGAGCTACAGTGTGGGGAGTGAGAAGTCCCTGTTTGGCAGGTGGGGAGAGGGGAGAGAGTACAGTGGACCCCACTCTAGGCAGGCCTGGGGACTGAAAACTTGGTTTGTTCTTGTTTGAAAATTTCATTTAATTGGTAGAGAGAAAAAAACTATTTCTGAAATTGTATGACTCTCATTTGAAAAGTATGTATATATATACATAAATGTCAATATGGTGATTTTACAGTCACTATAAAAATTATATAAACACAATTTGAAATACCTGAAAGATATTGAAAAGAAGAAAGAATGCCTGTATTCCTTCTATCTTACCATAGTTTGTAGTTTCTTTTAGTTTTTATCCCTTAAAAAAATAGCTGTAAGACCTGTTCCCCTGGGGCAAAGAATAAAAAATAAAAAGATTTAGCCTTAAAAAAAAAATCTTGAAGAAAAAAAAATAACTGTGACTTTATTGCATAGAAAATATTGTATATTATAGTTAATTTTTACTATTAGTTAAAAATTTTTATCTGCATAAACTTTAAAATTATTATTTTAAAATTTGTGATACTCTGCTAACTAGTTTTATTTTATTTTATTGAAATTTTTATTGAGATAATTATAGGCCACCATGTAGTTGTAGGAAATAATAGCAAGAAATCCTGTGTACCTTTTACCCAGTTTCCCCCCAATGGTGGCATCTTATAAAATGGTAGAACAATTTCATAACCAAGATATTGATATTGATACAATCTGCTAATTTGTTTGTATTTCCCAGTTTTATCTGTACTTGTGTATATGTGGGTGTGTTCCACACAATTTTTTTTTTTTAAAGATTTTATTTATTTATTTGACACAGAGAGAGAGATCACAAGTAGGCAGAGAGGCAGGCAGAGAGACAAGG
>LNAC01000746.1:673769-743703 GCA_002007465.1 Ailurus styani
AAGCAGAGGCTTTAACCCACTGAGCCACCCAGGCGCCCTGTTCCACACAATTTTATCACTCGTGTAAGTTCCTATGTCCATGACTCCTGCCAAGATTCAGAATGTTTATGTCACCATAGTGCTCCCTTGTGCTGCCCTTTTATAAGAATTAAAATACAGGCACTCCCACTCACCCCCACCTCTCTCCCTTATCCCTGTCCCTAACCTTGGCAACCAATAATCTAGAATGTTGTCATTTCAAGGATATGATACATATGTAACTATATAGGATATAATCTTTTAAGATTGGATTTTCAATCAGCATAACTCTCTGAAAATTCATCCAAACTGTTGCTGTGCATCAATATTTAATTCCTTTTTATCATTGAGTAGTATTCCATGTATATGGATATATATGTAACCACTCACTGATTGAAGGACATTTGGGCTGTTTTCAGTTTTTGTATATTACAAATAAAGCTGCTATAAACACCTTTTTCCTTTTTTGTTTTTTATCTTCTTTGTTTTGCTATGAACATTTGTGTACAGGTTTTTGTGTGAACGTAAGTCAATATTTCTCTGGAATAAATGCCTTGGAGAGTTCATTTGCTGGGTCATATGGTGATTGTGTGTTTAGTTTTATAACAAACAGCCAAATTATTTTCCCAGAGTGACTGTACCATTTTACATTTCCCACCAGCAACAGATGAGTGATCCAGTTTCTCTGCATTTGGTGTGGTCACTGTTCTTCATATTAGCCATTCTGATAGGTGTGTAGTGATAGCTCATTGTGTTTTTAATTTGCATTTCTTTAATGGCTAATGAGATTAAAAATCTTCTCAAGTGCTTATTTGCTATCCGTATATCCTCCTAAGTGATGTCTGTTCATGTCTGTGGCCATTTTCTAACTGGATTGTTTTTCTTCTTGAAAAGCACTCTTCTTTTTTGAAAAAGAAGAATTAAGCTATTTAAGTTATTCTAGGGCTTGTACCTTCAAATATAAATTTTAGAATTAGCTTGTCTATGTCTACAAAAGCCTTCTGATATTTTGATAGGAACTGCATTAACCCATAGATCATTTTAGGGAGAAATAATATTTTTAGTATGTTAAGTTTTCCTATCCAGGAACNCTTGAGTTTTAAGGGGTTTTCTATGTATTCTAGATACTAGTCCTTTGATGTGTGATTTGCCAAAGAAGTTCTCCTAGTCAGTAACTTGTGTTCCATCTTCTTTCACATAGGATTTTGCAGAACAAAAGTTTTTATTTTGATGAAGTATAATTTGTCAGATTTCCCTCTTATGACTCATGTTTTTGGTGTCAACTCTAAGAACTTTTTACCTAGCCGTAGATCCTGAAGATTTTCTTTTGTGTTTTTTCCTCTAAAAGTTTTCTAGATTTACATTTAAATTTGTTATCTCTTATGAGTTATCTTTTGTAGGAGGTGTGAAGTTTAGGTTGAAGTTCATTTCTTTGCCCATGGATGGCCAGCTGTTCCAGCAACATTGGTTAAAGAGGCTATCCTTCCTCCATTGAATTGCTTTTGAACCTTCATCAAAAATCAGTTGGGCACATTTGTATGGATTTATTTCCAGATTCTATATTGTGTTCTACTGATCTATGTGACTATACCCCTACCCATGCCACACTATCTTAATTATTTTAACAATATTGATTAGAATGGTGCCTCCCACTTAATTATTCACTTTCAAAAAAGATAATCAAAATCACTCTTCTTTTTTGAAAAAGAAGAATTAAGCTATTTGTTTAAGTTATTCTAGGGCTTGTACCTTCAAATATAAATTTTAGAATTAGCTTGTCTATGTCTACAAAAGCCTTCTGATATTTTGATAGGAACTGCATTAACCCATAGATCATTTTAGGGAGAAATAATATTTTTAGTATGTTAAGTTTTCCTATCCAGGAACATGGTATGCCTCTCCATTTATACAGGTCTTCTTCGATTTCTTTCATTATCACTTTTGAATTTTTAGTATGTAGATTTCATACATTTTTTATTTAAATATTTAATTTTCTTTTGAGCAATTGTATATGATAGTGTTTTTAATTTTAGTTTCTGCATGTTCATTGTTAGCCTGTAAAATGTGATTGATTTTTGTATGTTTATCATGTATCTTGTGACCTTGCTGAACTTACTTATTGGTTCTAGGTGATTTTTTTTTTTTGTAGATTCTTTGGAATTTTCCACATTGACATGTCATCTGCAAATAGAGATCATTTTATTTCTTCCTTTCCATTTGGATATGTCTGAAATTATTTTAGTACATAAAACTTAATGGGTATACAAATCCTGGACATGTAGATTCTCAGTGGAATGACTGGAACAGAAAAGATAAACATTTTAGTGGCTCTTAATATTCCTTGTCAAATTTGTTTCCAAAGACACAGTGTCAGTTTTTTACTCCCACCACATTTTGTGAACTGTTTTCCTGAGTTGTTTCTCAGCTTTGGGAATAAGCTTTAATGTTTGTAGATGAAATAAGCCTTTACTTTTAGAAAATAAGGTGTATCACTTTATATCCATAGGTGTTTATTTGATTAATTCTAAGATTAAATCTCTCCCTTCCCCTAATCCCCATCCTTTTAATTTTAATAGATGTTGTATATTCAGGCCTTACCGGGGCCTTTCCTTTCAATGGATCCATCTTCATTTGTGGATGTTTATGGATATATTGCTACCCCTCGAGTTTGGAAACAAAAGTCATCATTAATATGGCGTCTGGGCCCTACATACCTCTTTGAAGAAGCCATCTCAATGGATACTCTGGAAGTTATTAACAAACTTGGCCCAAGATACTGTGGTAACTTCCAAGCTGTGCATGCTCAAGGTATGGAGTGTTTTGATTTATGATGATCTCACTGATATTATTTTTTAAATGGACATCCAGTTATTTATAGCATATTTATAAAGAATAAACTCAGTATAGGTCAGTCATTAGGGAGGACCTCTGTAATTGGATCATTATAAATTTACAACCCAACAGAAAGTGTCACAGAAAAGGAAATGATAATATCCTTTGGATTTCTTCTCCAAAGCACATAATGGAGGAGAATGGGTAGAGGTAATACCATCAGCAAAGAAAGAGAGAAGAGAATGCGATAAATAAGTTACATTCCTTTTAATGAAGAAGCTTTTTAACTAAAGTATACTGTTGTCTTCAATTATTAAACAGGCAGACAAATACATCCACATTTCCATTATTGACTGCTGGCTGTTCAAGTAGGGAGTACTGCTCTCTGTGCTCTATCAAGTCAAGGGGGTCAGCTCCCATCTGGGAAGAATGATGAATGATTTTATGTACAGAAGCCTTGTGAATAGTGAAGGGCGACTGAGCACTGTAGAGTTTTTCTGTCTCCAGGCCCCATGGCTTCCTCAAGCTTCCATTTCCTTTGGAAGATGGCACTGGCCAGAACCACACCATGAGGTCAAGTCTAGAGCCAAAATTTTTCCCAGTGCCTATTCAGGCCATGCAATTCCAGTAGCACTCATGGCTTTCCTTGACCCAGGGACCAGGGTGCTCATTCCAAGTGTAATGTTCACCATGTCATGTAGATCATTGAAAATCTTAGGGTTTTCAGCCCAGTCTCTCTCTCTCTCTCTCTTTTTTATAAGTCAGCTTTCTTATCACTTAGCATTTTGGTTTTGGAGGGTGAGGTTATATCATCTCCTTGGTAGGTGCTTCAAGCTTTAGTAATTTTACACCTTGAGTGCTTTTATTTTATAGTAGGGTTAATCTCATGAGATTTATCTACAGTTTCATGTAAGTGTCAGAGAAGCACAGGTGCAAACATGTGACATAAACATACTCCATAACAACATAAGACAGTCTCTCAATGGTAGCTTCACCACGTAGCCATAGTTATTTATTTTACTGAACTCATACTTTTTCTATACAGACAGTAGAGATGATCAAAGATGTGTTGTTCTAGGAGTGGACCCTGATATAGAAGCGATGCCCCTCGTTGCAGAGGAAAGGGTTTCCTTTGGCCTTCACTTAGCCAGCTCCTCCATCACCAGTGTTACAGACATCAGGAACACTTACAGTGAGGTGGACAGCCGCCTGATTGCCAAAGAGGTACGACTTCTGACTTCACTTGTTGCCCCCTTTTGAAATCATGATCTCATAGCTTCCTTTAGCTTTCAGGGCTTAATTGGACACTAATTCATGTTTGTGCATGTGCAGACAGATACACATAGGCATGCTGCCCATTTCATTTGTTAAAACAGCATATGCCTCTCCACCCATTCGTGTCCCCTGAGACTAAACCTTTTATTTATAATGCCCAGAAGAGAAAGTAGGTGCTCCTTATTCTTCACTGGAGAACAGGAACAAATAGAGTTTGAAAACCTTTATGAATACTGAAAACACTACTGAGCTTCTCTTTTCTGGATGCTACTGACCCCCCAGCCCTGCAAAATATTCTGTGAGTTGCCATGTTTATTTTAAACCACCAACTTGCAAAACAGCGAGCAGACATGTTTGTAGAGTAAGATGCCGTTAAATGAAGTATTAACTAATCCTGCAAAGAGTGGTCTTTGGCTTAATGCTGATGAATTTGGGCTGATTGGTTTACATTCTCTTCCATCCTCAGACAGAGGGCCACCTCCCTGTACTGAAGAGGCTTAGTAAACACGAGATGAGGTCTTGTTGAGCACCACCGCTGTGCCTTATGCACAGAGCACCCTGGACTCCCATCTGCCTAGGCCTCTGAGACCAGTGAGGCGGGGCCTTGCACAGGCTTGACAGCCTGGACCGGGAAGGGGGCAGCCTGGTTTTCGTGGCACCGTCCCACCTCCACATGTCCTTGGCTCCACCTCTCCCTCATTACCTCTTCACTGTGACCTGTGGAACACATCTGTGGCAGAACGGCACCACCAGAGCTGCTCCCATGTGACTTAGCCACAGCCTGGGAGGTGGGGCATGGGAACCCGAATTTTGATGTTAGTCTCCCTGACATTGGTTCACTTATTATTTATTCACTGATTTTCTCTTACTGATTGCTACCACTGCACCAGGCTTTGGGGTGCCTACCCTCCAGGACCTCACGAATAAAGGCTCTTCCATTCCAGAAAGTTCCTTAGGACTGACTGTTGCTCATTTCTCTAGATGAACATTTCATCCCGTGACAATGCCACACCTGTGTTCTTGCTAAGAAATTGTGCTGGCCACCTCTCAGGTTCTCTTCGAACCATTGGCGCTGTGGCTGTGGGCCATTTAGGTAGGTCAGGCCTTTCCCTTTTACTACTATTTGGGAAGATGGGCATGTGGCTGTCATTGCTTGTGCAGCCTGGACTTCTGAGTGGCTACCCAGCGAGGGTGAGAGTTGGAGAGTTAGCCTTCCATACTGCACAGAGGTCAGTTCACCTTGCCACATCTGGCAGTTGCCAGTGAACTCAGCTACTGACTGGGCTGGCATCTATGCACAGTGGAGCCTATTGAGTGGGCACAGTAGGGCCCTTCGACAGAGGCAATGGTTATGGTTGTTTGGGTAAAAACAGCCAGTGATTGCTGCTTCTCATGCAGTTGGGCAAGAGCAGAGCAGGGGGTTGGTAAAAGATCCAGTCCTGCAGGATCTAGAGCATGGACAAGAGCCTGGGGTTGTCGCAACCAGCGGCCCAAGGCTCAGAGAGCTTGTGGCTCACCCAGCACTCTGGACGGAGACAGCAGTGATCTGAAATACTCTGGGCTCTTTCAGCCTTTTGGTGAGCCAGGGAGAACTCAGTGCAGGATCTCTCAGTGAGCTAAGACTTTCAAACCTCCCACCCTCCTTCCCACTCCCAGCCTGTCCCAGGGGCACAGGCCCCTCTACTCTGGGTGGACAGTGGCACAAGCAGCTCATGTGGCCTTGCAGGATCCCAGGGGACTTGCCGCTGCCCTGAAGCTGTGATGTATTGATGGAATGC
This sequence comes from Ailurus styani, assembly GCA_002007465.1. Classification (NCBI taxonomy): domain Eukaryota; kingdom Metazoa; phylum Chordata; class Mammalia; order Carnivora; family Ailuridae; genus Ailurus; species Ailurus styani. The sequence goes on from LNAC01000746.1 coordinate 679,673, forward strand.
CCCTTTGTCCCGCACAGGCGTCAGGGTGTTCCACTCCATCCCAGCAGCCAGCAGCCTGGACTTCATCGGCGGGCCCACCATCCTCCTGGGCCTCATTTCCTTAGCGACAGATGACCACACCATGTATGCGGCTGTGAAAGTCCTGCACTCTGTCCTGACCAGCAATGTCATGTGCGATCGCTTGATGCAGCACATCCATGGGTACCAGGTAATCCCACCCTCCCGTCTGAACCTGTAACTCCCTGAGCAGGGAAGAGCTTCACTGGCCCTAGGAGACTTTCTCTCCAGGGTAACTTCTGGAGAAGGGAAACCAAGAGGGAAGGGTCTTGAAGCCAGTGTCGCCACAGCAGAGGGCCAAGTGATGGCCAGGCAGAGAGGGATTCTGATCGGAATGGGGGTGCTCACCTGCAGACCTGTACCTTTCACTGAATTCAGGAATCATTTGTGATCTGCCTACTTTGCACCTAACACGATGGCTAGGAGCCCAGGTGGAGGAACCAGGGTGCTGGGTTTGAATCTTGCTTCTTCCTCAAACTTGCTATGTAACCTTGGATGAGTCACTTACCCTCACTGCCTCAGTTTCCTTAATAGTATGTTATGGACAATCTCACGTCCTGTGTTATGGGGTTGTAGTGAGCACTAGATCATTCATTCAATTCAAGTGGAGGGCTGAGTATTAGGGCTGTGCAGAATAAGGACTCCGTAAGTGCCAGCCATGTCTAGTTCTTAATATCTTTCTGCCTCAGTGCCCCTGTGTGTAAAATGGAAATAATAACATCATTTATTTTGTAGGGCTATGGTGATTAAGTGAGTTAATACATGCTGAGTCTTCAGAAGAGTACCTGCTCAGAGTAACCGTGATTGTTAGTGCTGTTTACTATTTTCAAGGTCACGTGAGACATGTTCACTGCCCTTGAGTACCTCCTGCATGGCTGGAAGGAAATCATGAAGGGCAGGACTAGTGTCAAGGTCTAGACAATGTCACTGGGGTGCAAAGGCCATGGTGGTTCCTCCTGGGTATAGCAGGGGATGAGACAAAGCCTCCTGGTTTCATTGGCCCCCAAGTCAGGGTCTGAGAAGAAAGCTTCTCAGGTGTACCCCCTCTTGCCTAGACTGCTGCCCCAACTAGACAGTGGCCCATTCCTTCTGCTTCTCCCTCGAATCACATTGATACTAGCCACAGTTCTACATTACAGACCCGATGATACTTCTTTCCTGTGCAAACCCTTCAAAGGCACCCAGTCACTGATACAATGTCCAAACTCCTTATACTGGATTCTAAAGCCCTTTAAAAACTGGCCACCAACCTGTCCTTCCAGTCCCATTTAGCCCGATTTCCTGCTCAACCAATGAAACTTCCTCATTGAATCCTGCATGGTCATAGATTGCTAACCACCTCATATTACTTTGTGTACCTGTGTCCTTGGCTTGGAGTACCATCTCCCTCTCTTCCCCAGGTCAAGTTCAAATGGCAAAGAGGATCCCTCCTCTAAGCCCTGAGCTTAGTGTGTGGCTGTCTCCTGGCTGCCCTTGGCACTGCGCATGTGCCCAGTCTCATGCTCTTACCCAGTGCTGTAATTATGACTCTGCTCATCTCTATGAAACTGTAATTGTCTAAAGGCATGGGTGTTTCCTTATTCTTTGCCAGTATATTACTGAGACCAAAGAGATACTCAGTAAATATTTTGGTAATTAGTGAATGGGTGTGTCTGGTTTATGTTAAAACTCAAGAACTGGGGCTTTTGGGATATTAAAAATTTCTTTGATCATGTTGTTAAATGCAGCAGTAGTGGGATGTGTTCCACTTCAGCACATACAGATCTGCTGTGACTAGGGATTTGGGCAATTATTGTGAGTATTTCCAAAAAGATACATAATACTTCCCATTCTTGAGGGTTTATCTAGAAGGCTAAAATAAGACAAATACAAGATAATTTTAGTATACATTGAATGTAGTAAGTGACTGAGGTTCTCTTCCAGAACTACCATGCTCTCTGTATGGGTGTTCTCCAGCCATCTTCCCAGAAACTCCAGGCTCATGGAGATCTGGAACCCTCACTCATGCTCACTGTGGCCTCCCCACCACTAAGTGTAGGGCCTGGTGCATTGTGAATTCTCAATGAATGTTTTCTTTGCCAGAGCAGAATGCCTTGAGAAAGGTAATGTGCTACAAAAGTGGCCAACATCACATGTGGGACTGTGTTGCTTGAGTTTTTCAGGAAGAAAGAGATGGTAGATATAAGGAGAGGCCCATGGATGGAATCTATTTACTCAGTTCATATTGACTAAATATCTCCTAAGAGCTAGGTATTGTGCCAGGCAGCAGGGGTATGGATGAGTCCTGATATGGGGCTCAATCCCAGGACCCAGGGATCATGACCTGAACCAAAGGCAGACATTTAACTGGCTGTGCCACCCAGGTGTCCCAGGAGGGTACTAAAGATGAGAAATACTAGAGCATTTTTCTCAACAGGAAGAAGTGACAGGATAGAGAGAGAAGAGCTGTCCCATGGGGCCATGTCCTCGAGAAGGTGAGGGGTGGGTTCTAGGGGCCACGTGGATGGAGACCCTGCTGACAGGAAGGAGTGCAACACAGGCATCAGTGGATCTGGTAAAGGAAGATGAGAACGTTCATGTCTGATGGGTTCTGTCTTCTCATCAGAGTGTGAATTTGGGTGGTGAAGGCAGAGGGAGGTTTGGCAGAGAGGAGAAGAGATGAAATCCTCATCTTTAGGATGAAGAAAGCCAGCTTACTAGAAAGACAGAGTTGGACCACCAGGCCAAATGGGGACTACTTTGGCATTTGACACTATTACTGCAAAGTAAAACCAGTCAGCCCGCATGTGTGATTTTTCTCAAGTAGCTTTCAGCCATCCTAATTATGTCTTGGTGAGGGAGTGGGGAATGGTCAAATTTCAGATATATCTAAGAAGTGACTGGAGCAGTCTTGAAAGATAGTGAGTATTCACTGATCACAACTGGCTTAGGCAGTTGGGCTGCTTTAAGAGAATACCACAGACTGGGAAGTTATTTCTCACAGTTCTGGAGGCTGGGAAGTCCAAGATCAGAGTGCCAGCATGGTCGGGTTGGGTGAGGGCCCTCTTCTGGATTGCAGATGGCCAACTTCTCATTGTATTCTCACATGACGGAGATCAGAGAGAAGGATCAAACTCTCTTGGGACTCTTCCAAGGGCACTAATCCCACCATGAAGCTCCACCCTCATGACTCCCTCTAACTCTAAGTACCTCCTACAAGACCCACTTCCAAATAACATTGCATTGGGGAATAGGGTTTCAACACATGAATTTTGGGAAGACACAAACATGCAGTCTATACCAGAAAGCAAGACTTCCCAATAGTACATTGGAGAGGATATCTGGGAGGACAGGGAGGATGGCTGAATGGTGTCGGATCCAGGCTTAGGGAATTGAGCTGTGGATAAGATGGGTGAGAACCTGGATGCCAGTAGATGGGTAGGCAACCTGACCTTTGTGTGACTGAGGTCAGCAGAAACATTTGGCTAGGTGGGATCCCTCTCATTAGTCTCTGAGGTGGGTGTGGGCCACTGGGATCCCAGCACCTCCATGCTGGTATGGAAGTTTCCATGTTGTTACTTTCCTGGGCCCAGCTCAGCAGAAAGTCACACCGGGTGGTTACAGCCTAAAGTGAGATGCTGATGAAGCGGGGCTCATGAGGATGTGAGGGCTTCCTGGTGACACAGCGACATTCGTGGGATGGTTATGAATGCAGGAATTGGTAAAGGGAAATGATAAAGAGCACAAAGAAATGTAGGAGGATAAATACCTAATAGTACAATTGCTGGGTCATAGGGTAGCTCTATCTTCAACTTTTTGAGAAACCTCCATACTCTTTTCCAGAGTGGCTGCACCAGCTTGCATTCTCATCAGCAGTGTAAGAGGGTTCCCTTTTGTCTGTATCCTCACCAACATCTGTGGTTTCCTGACTTGTTACTTTTAGGCATTCTGACTGGTGTGAGGTGGTATCTGATTGTGGTTTTGATTTGTATTTCCCTGATGCTGAGTGATATGGAACATTTTTTCATGTATCTGTTGGCCATTTGGATGTCTTCTTTGGAGAAATGTCTGTTCATGTTTCCTGCCCATTTCTTTTTTTTAAAGCTTTTCTTTTTTTGTTTTTTTTTTAAGATTTTATTTATTTATTTGACACACAGAGAGAGATTACAAGTAGGCAGAGAGGCAGGCAGAGAGACAGGGAGAGGAGGAAGCAGGCTCCCTGCTGAGCAGAGAGCCCGATGCGNAGTGATATGGAACATTTTTTCATGTATCTGTTGGCCATTTGGATGTCTTCTTTGGAGAAATGTCTGTTCATGTTTCCTGCCCATTTCTTGACTGGATTTTTTGTTTTGGGGGTGTTGAGTTTGATTAGTTCTTTATAGATTCTGGACACTAGCCCTTTATCTGATAATCATTTGCAAATATTTTCTCCCATTTTGTAGGTTGTCTTTTAGTTTTGTCAACTGTTTCCTTTGCTGTGAAAAAGCTTTTTACCTTGATGAAGTTTCAATAGTTCATTTTTACCTTCATTTCCCTTGCCTTTGGAAACATGTCTATTAAGAAGTTGCTGTGGCCAAAGTCAAAGAAGTTGCTGCCTGTGTTCTCCTCTAGGATTTTGATGGTTTCCTATTTCACATTTAGGTCTTCCATCCATTTTGAGTTTATTTTTGTGTATGGTGTGAGAAAATGGTCCATTTTCATTCTTTTGCATGTGGCTGTCCAATTTTCCCAACATCATTTTTTGAAGAGACCGTCTTTTTTCCTTTGGATATCTTTCCCTCTTTTTCAAAGATTAGTTGACCATAGAGTTGAGGGTCCATTTCTGGGTTCTGTATTCTGTTCATTGATCTATGTGTCTGTTTTTGTGCCAGTACGATACTGTCTTGATGATTACAGCTTTGATATATTGCAAACAGATTGACAAACATAGTGAATCAAAGGAGCATCTGCTCCCCAATGTTTATAGCGGCAGTGTCCACAATAGCCAAAATATAGAAAGAGCTGAGATGTCCATCAACAGATGAATGGAGAAAGTGTGTGTGTGTGTGTGTGTGTGTGTGAGAGTGTGTGTGTGTGTATGTGTGTGTGTGTGTATTTAAAATGGAATATTACTCAGGCATCACAAAGAATGAAATCTTGTCATTTGCAATGACATGGATGGAGTTAGAGTGTATTTTGCTAAGCAAAATAAGTCATTAAGACAAATATATTATTTCACTCATATATGGAATTTAAGAAATGGATGAACACAGGGGAAGGGAAGGAAAAATAATGAAATGAAAACTGAGAGGGAGGCAAGCCACAAGAGACTCTCAACTATAGGAAACAAACTGAGGGCTGCTGAAGGCAAGGTAAGGGGGATGGGGTACCTGCATTAAGATGGGCATGAAGAAGGGCCCTTGATGTAATGAGCACTGTGTGTTATATGAATCACTGACCTCTACCTCTGAAACAAAAAAAAAAAAGAAAAGAAAAGAAAGGGAAAGAAAGAAAGAAAGAAAGAAAGAAAGAAAGAAAGAAAGAAAGAAAGAAAGAAAGAGAAAGAAAAAGAAAAAGAAATGTAGGAGGAAACCAAGAGAGAGTGGGATTCTGGAAACATAGGGAGAGATTTTCAGGAAGAAGCAGGGGGCTCCCTAGTGAGAGGTTAAGTCACACAAGTACACAAGTACAGAAAAGTCGACACTGGTGGGAAGCAGCCACAGAAGTTGGTGTGTGTTTCCTCTGAGAATATGGGAAAGACGGAGGTAAGAGCAGAGAGCAGAGGGCTTGCCGGCTAGGCTGATGACACGTGCTGGTGGTAACAAGCAGGTGAAGGAGAAAGAGTTCTAGTGATGCATTCATGAGGAAACTACTTTGTGTTTTAACTTTTTCAGATAATGGCTTTTCTCCTGAGGAAAAAGACCTCTCTTCTAAACCATCGAATTTTTCAGCTTATCCTCTCAATTGCTGGCACTGCAGAGCTAGGCTTTGGGTCATCTGTTGTCACCAACGTTGGCGTCTTTCAACACATCCTCTGCAATTTTGAGGTAAACTGGAGACTGGTCATTAGCCCCGAAGTAGTGGGTGTGTGTGATGGTAAAGAACATCTGGAGCTTCCTCTGAACTCAGCAGGCCAGCTTCCTCAGTCATCATGAGGGCAGTGAGAAGGAAAACCTCAAAATCTTGGGAGCCTAGAGGCCTGGGTTTATAATTAATAAGAGCCCATCAATGGGCTGTGTGGCCTTGGGCAAGTCTCTTGATTTCTCTGAGTTCTAGTCTCCTCGTGTGTGAAATGGGAAGCATCACCTCTCCCCCACATGCTGGTGTGGGGGTCAAACCAGATAGTATCTGGGAATGGATTCTAAAGCTGTAGGAAACCATATATATATAGGCTTTCAAAAAATATATACCCTGATTCCTTTGGATGGCGCTTTGCTGTTGACAGATACTCCTGGAAAGTGCTGACTAAGAGACCCTGAGGGCAGGCCTGAGGCTAAGTGAGGGGTAGGCACAGAACTTCAGCTGGATTGCTCTAGTCACAAAGTACCATTTACTGAGTGCTCCTGGGGTCAGGCACTGGCCGCATCCTGGAGACACGCTGATAACCAGGATCCAGCCTGTCCACACAGCTGCCTGGGCCCAGCACATGACTAGGGCTACAGTGTGTTAGATGCCACAGCAAGACAATACAGGGCATCAGGGGAGTGGGGTGACAGCACAGTCCGTCCAGATTCACAGATCAGGGACTCTGGGGCTGAGTTGAGCAGAATGCATTCAGAGGGGGAATGTTCCAGGTGGAGTGTATGCTACTGGCACACAGGAAGGATGGGAACAACCATGGGGATTTGAGAGCAAATGACTTGGAGGGTGCCTGCAGGGCTGTTTGTTGCAGGCAGAGGTGAGGCTGGAGGGGAAGGGAGACAAGACAGGCGGGAGATGCTAGGCTGCAGTACAAGATGTGCACTTTAGCCAGTCCCTGCTACAGTCCATGGAAGGGTTTTAAAAATGGATCCTCTTAATTTAAAAAATGATATATGCTTGTTATATAATATTTAAAACTATAGAAAAGTGGGGGGTGGAAGCTCCTATTTCTGAGATCCAGAAGACCGTTGTCAACTTTTAAGGCATTTCTTTTTTGTACTTTCTATGCATAATATACATATATTTTTATCTCATAGTCATGATCATAGTGTAGTTATATTTTAGATTTTCCCCCATATTGTTGTTTTGAATGAATGTTATTTTGTTGTTTTGTGCATACATTTCCCCTGCTTTAAAAACTATTTCCTTTGAATAAATGATCAAAGTTGAATTATTAAGATAAAGGCTTTGTAGATAATTTTTAGATTATTGCTAAGTTTCCCTAAACTCCTAATACCTAAGGATATTAACTAAAGAATGACATGTTAGAATTTTATTTTAGGCCTATTACTGTGGTGGCAGGAGCCCAAGGCAAGGGAGAGTGGGTCATGAGATTGCTACAGAAATCCAGGTGGAAGATTTTGAAACCTGAATTTTAACAAAGATAGTGGGATAAAGAGGATTAATAAAGTTCATCATTCAAATTAGAAGTGACTTAGAACTGAATGAGAGGAACTCACTGTATAACACTGTGTATTATAGAGAGCTGTTGGGGGTTGCTGCTGAAAGCTAGATTTAGAGGAAAATTTATAGTCATCTGTGTATATATATTAGAAAAAAGAACATTTCAAATTAATAAACAGAACCTTTAGATCAAGAAGTTAGAATGAGCAAACAAAAATGGAAACACAAAAACCCCAAATACAAAAACAAACAAAAACAAAATTCAGAGAAAGAAAGAAGGAAAAAGAGATGAGAACTTTACTTAAGTAGGAAAGAAACAAACATAGAAAGAATCACCAATGCCAGTAACTATTTCTCATAACACATACAGAGCTGTTGAGATTGGCTGAGGGGGAAAAAAACAAACAGGAGGCACCACTAAATAATATTAGGAAAGAAAGGGAAGAATAGCCACCGAGGAATGAGCAATTAGAAAGGCAACAAGAAAGTAGGATCAAAAACTTGGTGCCAATAACTGTGAACACTTAGCTCATTTGAACAATCTCCAGAAAATTTTTTTCCAAAATTCACTCAAAAAGAAATAAAAACCCAAATGGTTCCATAACCATCAAAGAACAGAATCACAGCTTTAAAATCTTACAACAAACAACATCCATAAGGCAAGTCCAGGCCCAGGGCGTCTGTAGGGAAGTTCTGCCAGTCAGGAAACGGGCCATTCCAGCCTTATCAACTCTTCCAGGAAACTGGAAAGAGAGCACCCCCAGCTTATTTTATGAGCCAATCTTGATTGCAGAACCAAAAAAGGATGGTATGGGAAATGAAAAAGTACAGGCCAATCTTATCCTAAATAAAATATTAGCTAATTGAACAAGGCCCTGGATCTGGGTCTGAAGATGGATAAGAGGGTTATGCAGGAAGCCAGCCAGGTATGGAATATAGGCTCCCAGAGCACAAGAGGAAAGGAGATATACATAAATGACTTCACTACACTGATAAACAAGAGCAGCAGGACTTGGCTGCCCCTCTATACCTTCCAGAATGCTTCCAGTTCAGCAGCTTTGCTCCAAAGCATGTCCACCAGCAGCCTGGCCCAGAACTTACCTGTGGTGGAACCCACCACCCTCCCACTGCCTGCTCCTGGAATGACCATGGGCACCACCCCACCCGTCCCTGAGTAAACTTTTAGGTAAGCTGGTGCTTTTAATGCTGGAGTTTAGCAAACAAGTAACCCGTAAAAACCGGAAGCTAAAAAAAAGTAAAACAAAATGAAATGAAATACAATTTAAAGATTAGGAAGACAAAGTTTCCAAAAGAAGAGGACTTTTCCAAATGTCTGCCTTTATCAAGTGAAGTAAGGGCAAGGATGTATAAGTTGTAGACTGAAGGTCATGGACAGGCTTAGAAAAACGTAAGTATTGGGGTCAGAAGTGAGGTGAAGGGAGGAAGATGGAGTTGAGACAGTGGGCTTTTTTTTTTAACCTTTTTTTTTTTTTTAGATTTTATTTATTTATTTGACAGAGAGATTACAAGTAGGCAGAGAGGCAGGCAGAGAGAGGAGGAAGCAAGCTCTCTGCTGAGCAGAGATCCCGATGCGGGCCTCGATCCCAGGACCCTGAGATCATGACCCGAGCCGAAGGCAGAGGCTTTAACCCACTGAGCCACCCAGGCACCCAAGACAGTGGGCTTTTGAAGAAGAAAAAAAGAGAAGAAAATAGAAGGGAGAAGTTGCAAGACTTAAGGGACCTGAGTCTAGTTGTAGGCTGAGGAGGAGGAAGCAGCAGAAAACATGGTGAAAAATACCAGTGGGAGAATCACTATTGATGGGACAGGTTCTTAAAGGAGAGGGAAAGTTTAGAGATAAAAGAGTGGATTATAAGAGAAACGATGGGTTCCAAGCTTGATGATTGGGACAGAGAGTTGAGAGGGAGGAGGGAGACAGGAAGCTGAGAAGCATGGAGAGGCAGGAAGTTGGGAAGCAAGGGAGGACCAGGAGGTTGAGAAGCAAGGAGAGACAGGAAGGCTAGAAGCAGGGGAGAGACAGGAAGTGAGAATCAGGGGAGAGACAGGAAGTGAGAAGCAGGGGAGAGACAGGAAGGCGAGAAGCAGGGGAGAGACAGGAAGGCGAGAAGCAGGGGAGAGACCGGAAGTGAGAAGCAGGGGAGAGACTGGAAGTTGGGAAGCAGGGGAGAGACAGGAAACGAGAAGCAGGGGAGAGACAGGAAGTGAGAAGCAGGGGAGAGACAGGAAGTGAGAAACAGGGGAGAGACAGGAAGTGAGAAGCAGGGGAGAGACAGGAAGTAAGAAACAGGGGAGAGACAGGAAGGCGAGAAGCAGGGGAGAGACAGGAAACGAGAAGCAGGGGAGAGACAGGAAACGAGAAGCAGGGGAGAGACAGGAAGTGAGAAGCAGGGGAGAGACAGGAAGTGAGAAGCAGGGGAGGACCAGGAGGTTGAGGCTTCAGGTTCCTTGAAGAAGGGATAAGCCAACCCATTCTGAGAGTGAGGTGGTTCCAGGGGTGGGGAAAGGGTAAAATCTGATATTTAAAGAAATCTAATTCAGACATCTTGGTGCAGTTCTCAGTATGAGGTTATGTGACACAGGATAATAACCAAAAGATTCAACTATCCATGTTTTCCAAAATTCAGATACTTGGTATTATGTAATTTCCAAAGAGCTAGGCAGCCTCCTGTGTGTTGTGGCAGCTTCTTATTATTCTAGTGCTCTGGAAAGGAAATAAGAATACACTTCTGTGGGAAAGGTAAGGGCTCAAGGGCACACAAGACTGGTCAGTCCAATCTTACCATCTCAGTTCTCCTGGCACTGAGTTGGATAAAGCATTTTCTCGATGACTGACTTCACGAATGGACATGCCAAGTGTGAAGGCTCTTGGATTCCGACAGACTTGCATGTTGGGGTGCCATGCCTGCCTACCCCGTCCCTACTGGGGCCACATCAGCCCACACCAGCTCTCCCAAATGGCGGCTGCCCTCCTCTGTGAGTGCCAGGCAGTGGCTGTGCAAACAGGAGCTGGGAATCTGTTAGTGTGCTTCTGGCTTAAGAGCAATCCACTTATTTTACCTTGATTTACTTTACATTCACTCTTTTAAAAAATGTAATGGGTCCTTATTAAGTGCCCTCTATGTGGCATGTGTGGGAAGTAGAGAGGGCTGGTCTCTGCCTTCATGGGCTTCCTCAGAAACTTGGGTCCTTTGAGGCTCTTTTGCTTTCACTCTTAAGTAAGAGGATGGAGCCATGGTCACCTGCTTGATTCAAGTGAGGTCAATTATTGACCCTGTGTGGGTCACTGTCTGCAGGAGATGCCTGGGGGAGCTCAGTGAGGAGACAAGAGGATGGGCTCGATGGTCAGACAGACCAGACTTTGAAGCTGGGCTCTGCCAATTAGAAACCGTGGGGCGCCAGGCAAGTTTGTCTCTCTGAGCCTCACTCTTCTTAGCTACTGCACACAGATAATGATATTGTTTTAGGACTTTTGCAGGGCACTTCTTGCCTTTAGGAAATGGTCTATTTTATAAGTGTGAGCTCTTTTAGCTGCTCCATGAATGCACTCTTAAAGTCCCATGTCAGAATCTTCTCCATTCCTGGCCCTAGGAAATGTCAGGATTGGGAAATAAGAAACAGTAGAGCTGTCTAAAGGTGAACAGACAGGAGACTGGAAGGCACACCATCCACTTTGCCCCAGCAGGGTGGTTAGCAGGTGTGTTTTGCTTACTATGAATGGAAACAACCAGAGTGATGAAGTTCACTCTTGGAATCTTGAGTGCCTTCCCTTCGGTGTGCAGCTCACAGTGTGGCTGTGAGTGTTTCACGGAGATGGGAACTGAAGAAAGTGACACGTGCCCAAGTTGGCTGGGTGGTCGTGGTAGCATCAAATCAGACAGGCAGGACTAGGCTTCTGATTCTATTCCTGCCACGTGCTGGTGGTGAGTGGGACCTGTCCCTAACCGGCTCTGTCTCAGTCTCCGTTTCCTCATCTCTAACTTGGGAAGACTGGCACTTGCCTTCCAGGCTCCAGGGTGGGTGAGCTGCATCTGGTGTGTGGCTCGAGGGGCTACAGGGCTGAGAGCCAGACACAGGTTACGGCAGGTGTCCTTGGTTCCAACCTGTCAGGCTCCCTTCGAAGGACTGGGTAACAGCAGTGATGGGGAAGAGAGGAACAGTGTCTGAGCTTTCCTCCAGGAAAGGCAGCCTCTAAGTTCTAGGCATCGGGAGAGCTGGTCTGATTCCTGAGCTGCTAAACGGTGTTAGTGATTTCAAGCCTAAGGAGACCACATCCAGCCCCGTACCTGCGTACCCTGCCCGGAGTCCCTTCTTCACACACATCTTGGTTTCACTGTGTGCTTGTTGTCTCCAGCTCTGGACGAATACTGCAGACAGCCTGGAGCTCTCCCTCTTTTCCCACCTTGCGGAAATCCTTCGATCACCAAGGTAGGCCTGGTTTTGGCAGGGTGGGGGCTAGAACTAATGGCTTCATGCCAAGAAGGAGAAATGAGGGGGCAGGACAGGCTAATGGCTCAGCAGCTGTGGCCTTCTCCCATTTCCAGAGCACTGAGTTCCCTGGGGTGGGAGTGGGGCAGCACGTCTGTCTCAGACCATGTCAGCTGCTGTAACAAAATATGATAGACGGGATGGCGTGTAAACAACAGAAATTGATTTCTCACTGTTCTAGGGGCTGGAAAGCTAGCATCAAGTCTCTGGCAGATTTCGTGTCTGGTGAGGGTCCTGCTTCCTGGTTAAGAGCAGTCTTTTCACTATAATGTCACCTGGTGGGAGGGACAAGGGAGCTCACTGGCGTCTCTTAAAAAGGCACTAATCCCACACGAGGGCCCCCTTCTCATGACCTGTTTGCCTCCCAAAGACCATACCTCCAAATACTATCGCATCAATGGTTAGGTTCTAACATATGAATTTTGGGGGGATGCAGACATTGAGTCAGTCCTTCCCGGTGGCTCACGTATGTGAGGCGAGTCTCTCCCCTGGTGCACTGGGGCTCCAGGAGAGGACTCTCTGGCTCTGCAACTAGCACCCTCTCAGGGGCTCAGCAAATGAAAACACTTCTCTGCATCCCATGTGCCTCCCAACTCACTTTACCTCTAAGTGACTTCTCTGGGTCACTTTTTAAATCATTCAGGGCTCTTTTGGTTGCATGTAGTAGAAATACAACTCAAACCAACTTAAGGAAGGAAGGAAGGGAAGAAAAAAAGGGAGAAGGGACGGCCAAAGGAAGGTTGAGAAAGGGGATTTTATTGGCTCATAGGTTGGAATGGGGCAGCTCTTCACGTGGGGCTGGGTGGCACTCACACTGCTTCTTCTGAGACCTGTCACCCTTCTTGTTCACGCTTTCTTCCGTGCTAGCATCATGCGGGCAGACGGCAAGATGGCCTCCACATAGCTCCTCAGAGCATATCCTCGGCCCACAGAGGCAGCACGGAGGGCTTCTTTTTTCCTCCTTAGTCTCAGCAATAGGATGGGGTCTCAACAGGCTATCTTGGGTCATGTGGCCTGGCTGGAGCATGATTTCACCTCTGGAAAGGAAGGGGGGGGTGGAGTTAGAATGTGGTAGGTCCCAAAAGAAAACCAGGGACCGGGATCAGAATAAGGGAGAAGGGAGGCAGGAAAGCCACCCTAGCAACCCAGCTCCTTCCTTACCTGTCAGGCTGGTCACCCCCACATCTACCTGCCTCCTCACGGAGGGCTGTTTCAGCTTATCATTAGCACCTCAATGTTTTGAATAGATTCGTGAGCATCTGTTCATTCAGCCACTCACTGGACATCTATTATAAACCTATTCCATTTCATACCCAGTTCTTAGTGCTGAAGTTCAAGAAGAACAGGGCAGTCCTGTGTAGAAGGAATACAGACAAACAGGCTGCTTAGTGCTGGGTTAAGAAAGAGCACAAAACACAGCAGGAGCTTATAGGTGGAGGAGCGCACATCTTCCCTGTTAGGCTGATGAATACAAACCGCACACATAAGCGGCCTGGTTCTGCCTCTGTGTGTATCAGGGATGTGGAGCTTGGCAGAATTCATCCTATTAGTCTTGAAAAGACAGCTCAAAAAGGAGCCATCCACCCCAATTCACCCTCCTTTATCTTTCTTTTTTCCCTTCCCACTTTCTTTCTTTACTTGTTTCTAAAAGATGGACATTAATCCTGGGAGATGTTTTCTTTGGGGGAGTAGAATTTACTGGAAATTGAATTTGTGATTATCCTAAGAAGGAGGACGCAGATGCTTGAATTCTGTCTTTTTCCCCTTTGACTCTCAGTGGCGTGCTCATCCACTTTGTGGTTTGGGGCAAGCAGGAAGAGCACACACCCAGACAGACTCGCCAAGAGGCCCGCGCTCCTGGCTGTTGGGAAGTGCTCCGCGGTCACACTCGAGTCTGCTGTCTTTGTTCTTAGTTTTCTGAGACCAGCATTAGTTTTCCCCAAGGCTTAGAATTTAAAAGTCAATAACTCGGGGTTGTCTTTGAAGGCAGTTTCCGGGGGTGGAAGGGCACAGGAGGCTCATCCCTGAGCAGCTCTGGCACTTGGCAGACACATATTCAATGGGTGTCTGACAGCATTTTGAAGAGTTGCCAAGAGAGCATTGGAGTCAGAGGGCCACGGAGCAAGCCCAGCCTGGGAAACCTTTTTAGCAGAAACACAGCAAATTTGGTTCATTCCAGTAAAAGCTTTTACTGCCTCTCTCCTGGGCTCACAGGGAAGGACCCCGGAATGCTGAAGTTGCTCACCAGGCACAGCTTATACCCAAGCTCGTCTTCCTCTTCAATGAGCCGGGCCTCACCTTCTCCAAGATCCCCACCATCATTGCCATCCTGGGCTGTCAGCTGAGGGGCCACTTCAGCATCCAGGACTTGCTCAGGTACTGTGCCAGGCTTCCCAGGGGGATGGGAAGAGGCTTGGGACTATTTCACAAGGAAATATAGGCCCCAGTTCTTTCCTGACCACACTCAGCCCAGCAACATTACACTTCAATGTAGTGGCAGATTCCATTTCCTTAGAACCTTCTAGAGGTTCTGTTCAGGGCAGAGAGTTGAGAAAAGGGGCGGGTGTGCTAGACTCCCAGCAGGGCTCACTGCTCCCTGGTGCTCAGACACACTTATTACGCCAACAATTCGAGAATTTCCATGAGCACAGTCATCTTCATCAGCCATTGACCCAACAGGTCTGCTTTTTGCAGACTTCTCAAAGGACAGTCCCAGCTGGAATGGTATTTAGCCTTTCCCATCCTCGTCGCTATCTGTTCTGTTGATCTGGCAGAGCCAGAGCTAACTGCTCTGATAAATCCGGGCAGATTTTAGAAGTCTCTGGAAATACTGCATTGATCACAGAATAACAGGATTCACCTCAAGCCCTCCCTTGAAACTGATTTGGGTGGGTTTGTGTACAAAACCTTTATATGTGTTGAGCAAACATGGGTTGAGGCCACCATTGAAAGTATCCTTCTCTCTCTGCATTAAGAATCGGGCTGTTTGTTGTGTACACCCTCAAGCCTTCTTCGGCGAACGAGAAGCAGATCTGCATGGATGGGGGCCTGGACTCCTCAGTGCCTGGTGAGAAGACCTTTCTCAGACACCAGTCTGAAGGCAGCAGGATGAGCCTTATGGCACCCTCGAGAACCACCTGTCCTGAGGCCATTTTGTGGAGGGAAGGGCTGAGGCAAAGGAAGGGGAAGGTACCCACAACTGAGCAGTTGTTCCCAAGTAATGCCTTGTGAGGCCATAGATTTTATGAGTAGGATTGCAATCACATCAAATTGTATATTCTTCCTTCACAACCTGGAAAGGTTTCCAAGACCTCCAGGATAAAACTCAGTTCGCTATAGACCAACAGGTAGAATCCTTCATGATCCAGTTCCTGCCTGCCTTCTTGCTTGAATCTCTCCTACCCTTGTTCCCCTGATGAGCCCCAACTTGAGCACTCTGAAGCCCCTGCACATCCTAGTGTGTGATGATCTGCCTTCCACCCATGCTTTGTGTGTGCTATTCCCTTGGCAGAAATGCCTCCCCTGGTCACCCTACTCTCTGCTTCACCCACTGGAGGCAGAAATGCCTCCCTGGCCCCACCAAGCCAGTTAAGTCACCTCCTCTGCTTCTGAAACCCTTGGGCTTACTCTAATACACACAAGTTTGTGATTTGTTTCTTTGAGTTTCTCTCCTGCCAACCAGGTGCAGAACAAGAGCTATGTTTCTTCTTCTAGGGCAGGTGTGAAGGGAAAAATCACTGACCACTTTGTCCTGGGCCTTCCAGATCTGTGCTGTCCAAGATGGGAGCCTCTAGCCATATGTGGCCACTTAAATTTAAATTTTAATTGATAGATGTTAAATACGATTAGAAGTTCAATTCCTCAGTCACCCTATTGATATTCCAAGTAGTCACTAATCACATGAGGCTAGTGGTTAACTGTATCAGACAGGGGAGATATAAAACATTCTTTTTTTTTTTGCAAAAAGATTCTATTGGACAGTGTTACTCAATCTAGAAAAATCTCTTATCCTGAGGTCAAACCTGAATAGTAGGAATTACTATTCCCATTTTGCAGATGAGGAAACGGAGGCTCAGAGAGATTAAGACCTTTGGGGACAGAATCCAAGTAGAGAGAAACCTGACCCCACTTCTCCAAGCTGCCTCATCAGTCCTTTTTCTGCAGCATGGTTTGTGTGCCCTGAATTGGTTGCAAAATAGCTGGCTAACCAAGGGAGTGAATGAATGAATGGATAATGGGACAAAAGTAAGCTTATTTAGTCACCCCTCCTTCCTTTATGAACTTCATTCTGGACTCTGCAATTCAAGCTCTGTTTTCAGTGTGACATCGGCATGCCGAAGGCCTAGCCTGGAAGCGCATTGAGAAGAGGAATTGAGATTGAGTACTAAAAACCTCCACCACTCTGTTCCTAGTGCCTCCCATAATGGTCGGCATGTAGTAGCTGGTCAAGAGGTGTTGCAGCCTATGATTATGGAAGAAAACATCCTTATACTAGAAGATAAATTTGACCTTATTTTTAGGATTTTGAGGGGGTTATGGGAAGCATCAAAAATATCTCCAGTTAAAGGGAACTTTAGAAACATTTCCTGAAATTCTTTTTAAGCATTGTATGGAAGTCTAGACTCAAATGCCAAAATTTCGAGTCCCATCCATGGCTAAATTCCTGAGTGAACTAAGCATTTGGTGAATACGGTTGCTTACTGCAGCAAATATTATGTCTCTTTACATCCGTTTTCTCTCAAATCTGAATTTCCTTTTTTTGTAGCTGGAAGCCAAACATCTGGAAAGACAATCTGGCTTAGAAACCAGTTGCTGGAGATGCTGTTCAGCGTAATATCTTCCTCCCAACTTCATCTGTCCTCTGAGTAAGTAGCTCCAGGAAGAGCGATTTGGCATGAGGTTGCCTCATACAGGGTGCAGTATTAAAACCTTTTCTTAATGAAAAGTTTAGCATCTCTGAGTTGCTTTTCTGCAGTGTGTTTCCTGCACCAGTCAGAAAGAAAATTATATTCTCTCCACCCAATAAAGCAGACCTTGCCCTGAGATATTCTGATGCAAATGTGCAATGGGCATGAGTAACTCAGAACAGATTTGGTATAATTACAATAAGCTCCTTTTGTCACCATTGCTATAGTGTAATTGTTATTGTTTTGGCAGTTGTGACAATTACTGATTTTGATGTCCTGTACTTGGCAGACAATAGAATGGAGAAATGGTTAGTCTAAATAACATCTATCAAGGAAAAGGCTTGCCAAATTATTCTGCTATTTACTGTCAGATTTTTAGTTATTTCTCCAAGTTGGAAAAAGAAGTGTCTGCCTTCAATTAACTTTCAAAACAATGTGTAACCATAAAATTCCATCAACTCTTTCCCCCTGACTGCCTGCTCTATGCTCAACTCCGGAGTCATTCGTCAACAACTATTTGTTGAGCACCTACTGTGTGCCAGACACTGCTCCTCACTCTGAGAATGCAGTGCTGAGGAAGTCAGTCCAGATCCTTGCTTCTGCTGAGTTGACATTTTTTTTTGTGTATGTGTGTTTGGGGGACAGAGGAATGGGGTAGGGAGTCACCCTTCAGTAAAATAGTCTTGCAAGTAGTGCTTAAAAAGTCTGCATTCCTAGAATCTAAGCATGGTAGAACTAGAAATTGCCCTGGAGATGGGTTAGTCTCACTCTTTCCTTTATCATCTTTTTGAATGAGAATATAGTGTAGTGCTTAAGCACTGGGGCTCTGATCTCTAGACCTCCTAGGTTCAAAGCCCTGCTCTGCTTCCAGAGACCTTGGGGAAGTTAGTTAAGCTTTCTCTGTCTCCTTTTGCTCATCTATCTGAGGATAAAATTAGTACCTGCTAAAGATGAAAGTTAATATGTGGCTAGCCCTAAGCACAGTGTCTGGAATACTATAAATACTCCATAAGCTAACTGCAGTCATCATCATCACCTCACCATCATTATCATCACCATCATCATCGCCACCATCACCACCACCATCCTCACCACCACCACCATCCTCACCACCACCACCATCATCATCACCACCTTCACCATCATTACCATTATCACCACCACCATCATCACCACTACCACCATCATCATCACCACCATCATCAACATCAAGAAGAATGACCAGAGCTCATCAAGAGCCCTGCCAAAGTCACCCACTTATTCAAAAGAGGCAGAGATAGAAGAGAGGACAATTTCTTGGCTCCTAGTCCAGTGGCCATAACCTCACCCCTAGTCTGGCAACTGGCACCGAGAACATTACCCAGCAAAGGTGGACCCTTCTGTGGTTCCCAGGAGGCAGAGTCCTTCCCTGAGCCATTACCCCTGAGGTTTGGTTGCCCAGCTCCTATCCTCCAGTCCCTTCTAGCAAGTTTGTATTCTCCAAACTCATCATTTTAAAATTCATTTTTGAAAGTGACTTTTAAACATGTATTTTGCCTAAACTGATAAAGATGCATATTGAACTATTGATGAATATTGAACTATTCCATTGAGATTAATTTTGACCTGTGTATTTGACAAGGGGGTTAACCAACCCTTATGTGTTTTATGTGACTGTATTGATGTAATTAGATGGGTGGCCAGTCAGACTCTGTAAGTGTGAATACTAGCAGGGTAGGGCTATCGAGGGGCCTGCACATTTGCACATTTGTTGGTACAGTTTCCAATTGCATTGAAACGCTTTAGCCAACTTACACTTCAGCCATTAATAAACATATTCAGCCTTAACAGCAACCTTGCCAGCATTTTATTTTACCATTCTTTAAAAATATAACATGTACTTCATTAAATAATATCAAGATTAACCTTAATTTGCCTCTTCTAGGTGGCAAGTGAGGCCAGACATTATTTGTATTTTCTGGATGTGTTCTTTGCTCGCAAACCAAGAGAGAATTTATTGCATTTATTGACCCCTGCAGGACAAAGGAAGAGGTGTTTCTGAATCTGGGGCCTGACTGGTTCCTGCTCCTTGTGCAGGGCCACATGCATCCCAGCACCACCGTGCTGGGGTTGAAACTCCTGCTGCACTTTTTGGCAAGCCCCTCCCTCCGCGGGCGATTTAAAGATGGCCTGTGTGCGGGATCCTGGGTGGAGCGCAGCTCAGAGGGTGTGGACATTGTGATAGGTGAGTGTGTGGCCTTCTCCGGGAGGTGGGATGCCACCTCATTCTGGGCTTCTAGTGAGGACCTGCCAGCCTCCTTCCTGCTTGGGGCCTTCACAGCTCTTATGGTAGGATCACCTTGACCCCGACCCCAATCAGCCCCAGTCCCGGCCTACTTCCTGGTTAGGATCCTCTTTTGTCCTCACTGCTTTCCAGACGCCGGAGGCTTCCTTCCATTCCTCAAAAGTTCCTTAGCTCTTTTCCTCTTTCTGAGATGTTTTCCCCAACCCACAACACCAGGAAGGCTCTACTGGCTGGCGTGAGTTCATTTTCTGGTCTCAGTTCAAATGCCACTTCCTCCAGAAGAGGAGGGTCCCACCTGAATTAGGCCACCTCTGTTATATTCTTTGCCCCTATTACTTTTCTTTATTGTGCTTGTCACAATTCACAAGCATATATTTATTTGGGTATTTAATTTCTTAATGTCCCTCCCTCCCACTACATTCTAAGTACTTAGTGAGGGTTTGGGGTTCTGTATATTTTGTTGAAATGCTATGTCCCTATTGGTTAGTACAGTTGCCCTACTGCCCCTCAGGTGGGAGGCACTAAGTAAGTAGTTTTGAACAAATGAATGAAGGAATGAATGAGTATGTCAGGAATAGGAAAAGGAACTCTTGTAGAATGCTTTCTTATACCCCTGTATGTATGACATATACTTCTATCTGGCATTTCTATGCGATGGGTAGGTGGCAGGGAATTCCTTTGTGTGCCCAATCTCCACCTTGACCAGAAGCAATAGCAGTTGTTCTCAATTAGATTTTGTGCCCCTTCCACCTGATCAACAGATAACCTGAAGAGCCAGCCCCCTACACCTGACCAGAACCCCTGCACACTTCCCGGGTTCCGCGTCCTGAAGGACTTTCTGGGCCACCATGTGCATATTCCGGAAATCTACCTCATTGTGTCCAGCTTCTTCCTGCAGACGCCACTTACAGAGCTGACGGATGGGCCCAAAGTAGGTTCCTGGAATGCCCCCGGGATGGAGTGACACACCTGGTTTTCTGATCCCACGTGACGAAGGCAGCTCCCTAAGATTCTCTACCCCGACCTCCATCCACTTCCTCCAACTCATGTTGTGTTTGACCTACTTCCTTCCCTCACACTGCTACCCCCTTGGTTAGCTCTTCATATCCCCTGAGCTCCTGGGTTTCTGCCTCCCATCCTCCCTGCCAGCAGGTCCGTGTTTTAAGTCTTTCTCCTTCTGGGCATGGCTAGAGAAGTCAGGATGATGGGAATGACACAGGAGGCGAATTGTTGCCACCACAGAATTAGAGCCTCAGTTTATGCCTTCTGAAAGCATGTCTCTTCACCTTAGCTGCACCCCTCAGTTCCCCTACATTTTAGTGTAAACTGTATATGCTCTCAACTCTTCAGCTCCAAAGCTGCCCTTTGTTCAGACAACTTACCTCAAAGTGGGAATGGAGGACCCCAGGGAGAGCATTGCCTTGGCACCCCACTCTTCACCACCTATTTATGCCATGAGCCTCTTCATCACCCTCTCTCTATTGTCACTGGCAAAGGGTAGCTCTTCTAGGCTGACGGATCCCTTCCACTCCTTTCCTGAGTCACCTCAGGGGGTGGCCCTTATTTCTCCTGTATTTTCAGCACCTCCTTTTCTATAGACTCTTTCCTTATAGACCATAAATACGGTGAACTGTGTCCCACCTGAAACCAGGAGCTGCCCCCTTGACTCACATTCTTGACCAACTGCTGTCTTACTTATCATCCTCCTGTCCTTCTTTAGCCAAATTTCT
The DNA here is from genome assembly GCA_002007465.1 of Ailurus styani. Taxonomy (NCBI): domain Eukaryota; kingdom Metazoa; phylum Chordata; class Mammalia; order Carnivora; family Ailuridae; genus Ailurus; species Ailurus styani. The sequence continues at coordinate 700,660 of LNAC01000746.1, forward strand.
CCAAAGAGGAGCCTACACTCACTAAGTATAGCTTCTTACCATACAGTCACTCACTCATTCATTTGCACCACATCCAAGGCCTCATGAGCTCCCCTGATGGATGGGGTTCAGACTCCACAGTCAGCATCAAGTCACCTTTGTGATTGGGTGCCTGACTTGTCTCTCCAACCCAGTTTGTGTGCTTGCCTGCACTTTGTGCTGTGAACCTCCTTAGTCACCTCCCAATAAGACCAGCTGCTTTGTGCTTGCCTCCCCTGTGCCTTTAATGAGCTCTTACTCCCATGTCACCTGCCTGGTGAGGGGGTCGTCCCTCAGTACTCAGCCAGATTCCACCTCCTGCTTAGATCCTGAGACAGGGGGACTCATTCCCTCCTGTGTGCCTTAGCACACCTTCCCCTTATATGGCACTGACACAATTATGGAATGTCCTCTCTCCTTAGCCACTGAGCTCCTCAAGAACAGACCCCACTTCTCACTTACCTTCCTGGGCACCTGAAAAATAGCAGATTCAGAAGATTGTTTCTCAGTCTCAATGGAGTTGAGTTAAACTGCACTGAATTGAAAGTGGGAGAGGGGCATGGCTCTGTAAATAGGAGGCTAGAAAATTTACCTCTCTTGCACATCCTTCTATTTGACCTATCTAAATCTTGATAAATGCTAATAGTATTAGAGCTCACACTTCAAAATAAAGTTCTTAATATGCTATGCTAAGTTCAGTGAAGCCTTGTATTTCTATTTCTCCAAGAATGTATTGTAGGGAACAAACATCTGCTGAATGTCAGGGCCCGTGATAGATGTTTTACCTATTTTATTTCACTTGATATTTATAACTATCCCATGGGGGTAGAGAATGTAATTTTCATTTTATAGAGAAGGAAACTGAGTTGCCAAGAGGCTGAATAGCTTGCATAAGCCCAGCTTTTAAGAGGCAAAGTCAGATCGCCCTGCTGGTCAACCCCCATGTTCTCTCTGCTACACTCAGCACTTTCCCCAAAGCCTTTGAATTCTTCATAGGTCCTCTGTAATCTCACTTACAAAATTCATTAAAGTTGATCGGGATCTCAAACTGAATGAAAGAGCTAAAGCTAAGAGCGAATTGCTGGTGGGTCTGCAGCATCTTCTTAGAGGTGTGTGTTTCCCTTATGCACCACTGAGTGGGCTGAAGTTCTCCTCATGGGCCAGCCACCTGGGCTGCTACTGTGCCATTTTGCCTTTCCCACTCAGTCCCCCTGGGAAACACGATGTGCTGGCTGGAAAGCCCCTTGATGTGCCTCTGTACACCTCTCTACAGCCCTTGCCCCCTCTTTCAGGGTAGCCTGGATGCCATGCTCCAGTGGCTCCTGCAGAAGCATCACAATGAAGAAGTCCTCCGGGCTGGGCTGTGCACTGAAGGTGCCCTGCTGCTCCTGGAAATGCTGAAAGCCACCATGAGCCAGGTGAGACCCGTTCCCAACATCTCATGAGGAGGTTCTAATAGGAAGACAAATTTGGAAGCGTTACCTTGACTTTTTCCAGCATCTTCCTTTTCTTATCAGCAGAGGAACTCAGAACGCCTGATAGAAGAGGCAAGGTGGGTTCCTTGTGATAACTTGGGTGCTCAGTGGAAAACCCAGCCTCAGTGTCCCCAGTGGAGTTTACGCACTTGCCAGAAGACACCTATTTTCCATTTGTTTACATATTTGAGTTTCTTCACTGGGAGATTTACTGCCTTCAGTCAGGGGAATATTTCTGAGCAACTGTTTTAGGTCAGGAGCCTCAGGGGACTGGTAGGAGGTGGACAGGGACCTCTTCCCTCAAGGAGTTCACCTCCACCATGACAAGTAGGCATTGCACATGCATGAGCTGTGAGGTAGAAACCTGTTAGAGAAGACAGATGTCAGCAACTACATGCATGACATGGACAGCCATTAACTCAGGACTTCAGGGTCCGCAAGAGGTAGGTGGAGAGGTTATTTTTGACAAGGAGGCAAGTGTGAGGGAGTGTAAGCAATGTGGCCTATGAACGGGAGTAATCGTGAGCCAGATCAACCAGAATTTGCATGAGAAGCTGAAAACTTCTGACTTCATTCTGTAGACCCCAAGGAAGACTGGAGGCTTGAATCTCTGTGGGGAAACCTTATTGCTTCTGTAAAATGATACATGTTTACCTTTACAATTTTAACAAAAGAAAAAGATAGAAAGTAAAAATCACTTGAAACACACACCCATGCAGAGATAACCACTGTGAACTTAAGGACCTTCCATATAAGTGGGATGTTCTTCCCAATACCTGAGATACCATAGCTTTACAGAGAGTTAGGCCACATAGACCCCTCTTGTCTTTTTTCTCAAGATGTTTTTGGGGGCGCCTGGGTGGCTCAGTGGGTTAAAGCCGCTGCCTTCGGCTCAGGTCATGATCCCAGGGTCCTGGGATCGAGGCCCACATCGGGCTCTCTGCTCGGCAGGGATCCTGCTTCCTCCTCTCTCCTCTCTCTCTGCCTGCCTCTCTGCCTACTTGTAATCTCTCTCTCTGTGTCAAATAAATAAATAAAATCTTTAAAAAAAAAAGATGTTTTTGGGAACAATCTGTATTTGTACATGGAAATTTATGTTGTTTTCAGAATGTTCATTGTTATAAAAAGTCTGTAATGAACTTTCTTGAGCAGATATCCTTTCTCTACAGTTTGATATTCTCCTTAGTGTGAATTCTGGGATGTAAGATAGTGGGTCAAAGTGTCCTTCATGTATTTTCTTTTGGGTGCACTTCTCAGGAAGGTTGCATTAGACATTATCCATACACATTTCTCCATCTGATGTACATCCCGCCATCTTGTATAGGAGTGCCTAGTGCAGTCCTCACAGCCCCAGCTATTGGGTCTTGGCTTTTGATACAGTTTAAGAGTCACATCTGTAATATACCACATAACCATTCTATATTTGACATTATAATGTAAATGCTTGGTCTTATTTTTTTTTTTTTTACTCCTCTCAGGAGGCTATACATTTTCTTTATTTTACCTGCTTTCATGTTATGCATTTTGTTTGCTTTTAAAAAATACCATTAACTGTTTGGAAAAGTAACAAACTCTTTATGCTGCAAACAGAAAATATGCATTTTTTTCAGGCACCCAACCCCCAAATTAATTGAACTTTAGGTCTGTAATGGAACCATGAGTAAGTTTTCCAAAGAAGGAAAGTATACAGTTCACATGCTCTGACAAGGACATAACAAAATGAAATGGATAACAATAATAAAAAACAAAAAGTTTAATCAAATTAAAGAAATATGAGTCAAGAGGTCTTTACAACTGTAATCACATTAATTCTAGACAACAACAACAAAAAAATGAAGATGCCAAACATCAAAATCTTAGAACTAGACAGAAAAATATCAGGAGAATATATCCAAAGTTGGTTCTTTAAATCAATCCACAAGTCCTCAGTTCTTTAGGTAGAGAGCATGTGGGATAAAGAGAGCATGAGTCTACAAATACAGAATAAGAAGGGAGAAATAATCACACAGAAAATTAAATGAATTAAAAGAGACCATTTGTGCAAACTGAATAAAATATTGCCTAAACAAGATCAAAGAGACATTTAAGAGACTAAACAAGGCAATAATGAAAAAAAAATGGGACCCAAGAGTCTCATAAGAACAACTTAAATAATACAAGAATTATGGATTTAACATCTTCTTGAATTAAAAGAAAGACTTTTTTTAGTAAAGCTAGCATAATACTGGTATCAAAATCTGACAAACATAAAACAAAGAGAAAACTGCATCCCACTATCATTTATAAATATGCACTCAAAATTATAAGCAAAATATTTACAGAGTAAGGAAGTACACTGAAAGAATAATAGAGCGATTCAGTGAGCTCTTTGCAAAAATGTAAAAAATCTATTGATGTAATTCATCATAGGTAAGTGGCTAAAAGAAAATGTATCATCACCTAATTACATGCTAAAAGAGTATATAATAAAAAATACATTCTTGTTTTTAAAAGGAGCAGAAAGTGTGATCTGTACTTTCTTAGCATAATCACACACACACACACACACACACACACACACACACACACACACACTCACTATAGCCAGATTGCCTGGGTTCAGTTCCTGGCTTTGTCACTTATCTGTTGGGTAACCTCTGGCAGGCAACCTAACCTCTCTGTCTTCCCATCTGTAAAATGGGGGTAAATGTAGAGAATGGTTGTGAGGGGAGAAGAGGAATGTGTGTGAAGCCCTTGCAACCATGCTTGTGCATATTAAACCCTTCCTCAACTGATGGCCAGTATCCTGGGCCAACCCATTGACTTAGGTGTCTGCAATTAGGTGTCTTGCTGACTGTCTCAGAAATCCCTCGATTTCAGATCCTCTGTCTCCTCAGCAGCCCCCAGTCATGTTCCCATGCATGGCCTCTCACGAAGTGTGCCTTCAGCCCCCAGGAAGCTCTGGAGATGATGCCTGGGAACGGACGTTCCCAGCCAGTGTGTTGCAGTTCCTTGGCCTTGTGCATAGCACCTACCCCCAGGATCCTGCCTGGCGGGCCCCGGAGTTCCTCCAGACGTTGGCTGCAGTCACCTTCCCTCTGGGGACCCACAAGGTAGGACATGTCACTGCCCTGCCCAGTGAGAGCAGGGGTGAGCGTTATCATGCTTCAAGAGTGAAGGGTGACAGTCCTTCTTAGCCCCACCCCAAATTAAAATGCATTTTAAGACAACTTGGCTAAAACATTAAGTAAACCACTTGGGTAATTTTCCTTTTCTTGGCTGAGATGCAGCTTGAGGTCTTTTTCAGCTCTGAGATTCAGTAATTTTTTGAGTTGTCAGGAATCTCAGTAATGAGAAATTTGATGGCAGACCAAGTCCAGTTCTACATGGAGTACTCACACTGCTAACGTGATGAACAAATTCCATCCCAAGAAGCCAGTGACCATGCCTCCGACAGGAGATGGAATAGGAAGTGTCCTAAACACGCCCCTCATCCTGTTTGCAAGCCACGACTCGGGACTCCTGCACGCAGAGGGTTTCCTGAGGTCCAGCTTAGAGCCAACTAAGCCGAGGTTGGGAGGGCAGAGGGCTGACTGGGTCCTGAGGACGTGATGTGGGTGTGGGCCACAGGAAGAGAGGCCCAGCAGGCCAAGGGGGCTCAGTGGGCTGGGAGCATGTGGCAGCTGAGAAGAGCAGGTGAGGACGGGGGAAGGGAAGGTGCAGGAGAGGCGGGGGAGACATCCCCCTCACCCCTACCATAGTGCAGTAAGAAGCTGAGACCCCAAGAAGGAGGGCGAACTGGTGACACATGTCTGCAAATCCATAACTGTAGCTAAAGGAACATGTTGGAAGGCATGCAGTGCTAAGTGCAAGGGTTAGAAGCCATGCCGAGCACAGTGTGCGTTCCATATTTGCTCTATATTGGCTCCATAATTCTTTGCTAAACAACCAAATGAATAGAACCCATGTGTTTGTTCAGCTACTCTTTTCTGGAAGTGTGTTCATGGTGATAGCTGCTATTTACTAAACACCTACAGCTCTCCTGAGCCTGGTGCTGTCCCTGACCCTAGCAGCACCCTAGGCAGGTGGCTTCTGAAAGGGGGAACTTGAGATCCAGAGAGGCCAAGTGTGGCTGAGCAGTTTCTGCTACGTATAGTGGGGGCCATAAGACCCATCTCACAAAATGTTTGAGAGAATGAAATAGACCAGAGTTTATGTGATTCATGAGTGACAGAGCCAAGACTTCAACCTCACTCTCTCGCCCCAAGGCCCACTTTCTTTCCATCAGTCAGTTTAAAATAAAATTAAATGGCCAAATAAAATTCAAGTAATTAGTTTTAATGAAAAAACTAAACATAAAGACTAGGAGATTTGCAAAAAGATAAAATGATTTTTGGGGTTAATATGAACTAAAGGAATATACTGGAAAAGTAGGCGTTAAAAAAAAAAAGATGCAGTAAAGAGCAAAGGAAGTCACTGTGGGCAGGACTGAAGGGGTGGTAGATGGGGCAGAGTCCAGGCATCCCCAGGCCAAGCAGGGAGGAAGGGCAGTCCTGCAGGCTGCCACTCATCATCCCCCAAAGTAGGGCATCTAGAGGGGGTCAGGACCCTGAAGTCTGTGGTCTGACATCCTTAGTCCAGACCCCCACCTTAGCTCCTAACCTGCAGGCAAGGCTCGCCATCTGCTGAGCTGGGGTTCCAGCTGGCTGCCTGCCCCGCAGCCCACACTCTGACCCAGGGAACTTCCTCCTCACGATTCCTGCCTGGGGGCACGCCTGGCCCAAAGTCACCTCCCCAGCGACCGCAGAAGAGCCAGACCCTGTCTTGGGACCCCTGGCTCCAGTTTCAAAGAGCTTATCCCCACACATCCTAGCCTTGTTCCAGCTCTAAGTCAGCTTCAAAAGGCCTTTGTTGCATAGAAAACACGACAGGCCCTCTTCATGCAGAAGGCCGGTGGCCAAAACCCTTCGATTTGCTATACATATATATGGCATCTTTCCAGTCAAGTCCGCACGGAGCTAATTAATGCAGTCACCACCTCCCTAGGTGCCATTAAATTCATTTTATGGCTTAATTAAGAACGGCTGCATTAATTTTATGAATGAGCAAAGGGAGGTGCCGACAGATGAGCATGCATGGAAAGTTCATGGGCCAGGAGTCAGGAGCCCCTGGCCGTGTGTCCTTGGGTGTGTCATTCGGTCTCCCAGCATTCCCACGTCCTCCTGGAGGGATCTGGGCTGACAACCCCTGCCTCATTGATCTCATATTTCTATAAACATAAAAATGAGAAAGTGAAGGCCAAGGTGCTTCTGGGACTTGGATGCCAGGACTTGAGGAAATCCTCCTGGTCTTACCAGGCGGTCCTGTCTGTCAACGTCAGCAGGGCCTGGCAGGCAGTAAAGGTGAGGGCTCCACCAAGAGGTGGGGACAGGCTGTCTTGAACACAGCCCAGGAGGCCAGGCATCGCCATGTGCACTGTTCATCGCTGACCACTGCAGGCCTCTCTTGCTCCGTGCTCAGCCTCTTTCCATGGCTCCTGCCTACCTTATGTTCAAAGACCACAGCGGGCCCCGTGATGAGCAGTGAGACTCTGGGCGAGTGGCCTTCCTCCTCAGAGCCTCGATTTCCTTACATGTTAGTGGGTTTGGTAAGAATCCCACCTGTGCACACCTAAGAGGTGCAAGATGCACCCTGAGGCAGGCGGGCCACTCATGCCAGCATTCTCTTGTATCTGAGGAGCCCGTGACTCAGCCTCCCCAGAACGCCAGCAGCCCTGGGGTGGAAGCCGAAGGCGACGGCGTTGCAGAGGGTCCACAGGCTCCTGTCAAGTCACACCCCACGCGGAAGCAGCTGAAGGAGTTCATGCAGCTACTCCTGAGGGACTTCTTGCTGACGGCCTCCAACCCCAAGCAGTGGCTGCTCCTGGAAGTGCTCCTGGAGGTGAGCTGGAAAGGGTGTTTGGGGGCCTTGTGTTGTGGGGGCAGGCCTGGGAGGACATGGGGACCACAAGGGAGGGGGATGCCCGGGGAGACCTGGGAGCTGACCTCTCTGGAGAGCTCACCTAGGCCTGCAGATGCTGGCCAGGTGGGGGTTGAGAACATCTAGGACAGCCGTGATGCACTGGGAACGGCAGACCCCTGCACGGTGGGGAGCTCACCAAGCAAAGCGTGGATAGATGGATGAGGGAAGGGCTTAGCCAGGTCCCTAGAAGCAGAGCCTGAAGCAGGGATTTTGTGGAAGTGATCTGGAAGCTATGCTCTCAGGGGAAGCAGGAAAGGGCAGCAGAGGGGGACAGGGGAAAAGTGAGATAAGAAATGGTCTCCTGTGCATCCTCCACAAGTTGCCTCCTCCGCCCAGGAAGTGGGCTTCACCTCTCTGGTGAGGGGATTTTGTCAGCAGAGGCCAATGCCCTGGGGAAGGGGCAGTTGTGAGCTGTGGGCGGCGCATACTCCCGGCAACTGTGGTATTAGCATTCAGGCCACACGGGAAGGCTCTATGGCATGAAGTGGACGTGATGGCTGTGTGGCCACTCTCTTAGTCCCCGGTGTGCTTCCAGGCTTCTCCACACAATGCCACCGCCCAACAGAAGCGAGACTTCCAGTCTGAGGTCCTGCTTTCCACCATGGAAATATTTCACATGCCGAGTGGAGGCAACGTGCCCATGCTCAGAGGTGAGTGGGGGTGACCTTCTCCTCCTTTATGACACAGAGCTTCTGGCAGCTGAGCAGGAAAACCAGCCCCTGGCTCTCAGGGCTGCAGGGCCCCCTGGGAGCCAGGGATGCCACCCTCACCTGCACATCAGTCCTCCCACAAATCCACAATAACTGCTCACCGACCCTGCCTAGAGGCTCCAGGGAAGGCATGTGTGCCCCTCTCCCTGACACTCCTGCCATCACTGGGCCACTCAAAGACAGAAAGCCTCTGAGCTCAAATCCGTTCTCCCCTGGCTTCAGTAGGATTGGCCTCTTCTCTTGAAGGAAGTCAAGATGGCAGCTGGAGTTTAACATTCTGCTGCTCAGCATCTTATTCTCTGTACCCAAGACTGGGCACAGCACGTGTTTCTTCGACAGACGAACCTGGATGAAGATGCTGCCATTCATTGCCCCTAAGAAGTTGAGGTTGAAGCTGCCTTCAGAATACTTAGTTCCAGGGAGCCGTACCTTTCCCACAGGACTACACTGCAGTCCTCTCTGCGGTTTCTGAGCCACGGAATCCTTAGTGACGTGGCTTGTCTTCCAGACTCTTCCTTGCCTCGCAGTGTGGCAACCCTGACTTTTGGTCTTTCTTGGGGAGCATCTGCAAGACAGTAAGGTAGTGCGGTGAAAAGCATTAAGCTGGTGGTCCAAGTTCTGCTCCGGGCTCTGTCACTAGATGGAGGTGTGACTCGGGGCAGGTGCCTAAACTGTGAGGATGGCAACTGTGGCGAGCTCAGAGGGCTCTTACAAGGATTAGCTGAGATCGTCACATCCCCGCAGAGCACAGTGCCTGCCGTGGTGGTGAGCACAGACAGATCAACGTTACGGCTTCATCCACTGCTCCCTGTAGCAAGAGGGCCTTGAGTCACCCTGATAGCCTGCCCGTTTAACTTAGGCCTTAAATTCTCCCCCAACCTCCTTCCAAATGCATGCTGGAGGAAAAGCTGCCCCTCGTTTGCCTTCTCCCCACTTGCTTTATGTCGCTGACAAAATTGTTCAAGACCGACTTACTTTGAAAAGCATGTGTATTCACTGGGTACCTAATATGTATAAGACCCCATTTTCCAGCAGCAGAGTATGCAGAAGATTACACTGGGGTGTAGAGAGGTGAGTAAGATGTGGTTGGTTGCCATGAGGGGCTTGGAGACTGTTGTGGAGAGGAGGCTATTCGGACTCTGATGATTTCTCAGACATGGTCTGTGTTCCCCACCCCCACCCCCCACCCCCAGGCAATAAAGAGCCTCAGCCAAATGCGGAAGCTGCTGCTGCTCCTTCACTTGCAAACATCTCCCACTTCACCCAGAAGTTGGTGGAGAAACTGTACAGTGGGATGTTCTCAGCAGACCCCAGACACATTCTTCTCTTCATCACAGATCGCATCGTGGTGGTAAGAACACTGGGCTGGCCATGGTGGTGATGGGGCAGAGCGGGGACTCCTGCTGACCCACCAGGTGTCTGTATGACTCACTGTTGGGTGCTGTCTAGTTGGTCCACTTGGAGCCGCTGTCCTCCCTGGAAATAGATTCTGAGAAGGGTGGGAGGAAGGAGGAGGACCCGTATGGCCCAGGTGGTATGGCGGATGTTGAGTGCCCTTCAGGGCTCTTACCTCAGGCTACTTGAGATCCATCTCAGGGAGTGGGAGCGGCACCCTGTGCTGGCAGCTGAGCTCTGTCCCCTCCTAGACTACACCCGCACTTCAGGTTTTTATTGTGATTGTTGGTTTAAACTTAGTTATCGTTATTCCCCATCAACAAAGGGCCAAAAAGCTCCTTATTTCCAAAAGGCCTATTTCATTTCATTCTTAATATGCACCCATGGGTCATATTTGGGCCTTCCTGAAATTTTCACGAATATGTTTTCCTAGCCCTATTATTCCTGCATGTGCTGTCCTTCTCTCCCCAGATCAATCTATACACACACCCACACAAGCAAATGCACACCTGTAGATACACCTTCAGAGGTAACTGTGTATGTACTTGTGTGCACATTTTTTTCGTACATGTGCACACACACACAGAATCACACAATCTCAGAATTCTCTAGGGGAACGCTTTACTTTGTCCTCATCTTCCATTCTAGAGACTTTTCCTGACAAATGGCCATTCACTCTTTCCTTGAACCCTCCCTGTCTGAGGAGCCTGTGCTGGTGCGAGGCACCTGTGATTGCTGGAAAGCTGCAGTGTACCTCCAGAAACTTCTACCAGTGGTTCTCGGCATGCCTTCTGCAGCAGAGCCCAGGGGAGCCACACTCTTTCCTCTTCACACCTCCTAGAGAGGGTGGCATCTGTGTCCCCAGAATACTTCTGTCTGTGGAGTCACCTGCAGACCTCAGGATGGAGTCTTGGCATTGTTCCAAGACTGATAGTCTGGCTGATGCACAGTTCCGGGCAAGCCTGAAAAGAATGTATTCAGATGCTTCCTCGAGAATAACCCCAAGACCGGAGACATAATACCTTGTTGGCTCTGAGGGGATTAAAATCAGATTCTTGGGAACTTGTGTTGAGAAATAAGAGTAGCTACTGAGCTCCTGTCTTAGTTCGGGCCATGATGACAGCACCATGGACTGAGTGCTTAACCAACAAACATTCTTTCTCACAGTTCTAGAGGCTGGGGAGCCCAAGGTCAAGGTGCCCAGAGATCTGGTGTCTGGGGAGGGCTCTCTTCCTGGTTTGCAGATGGCCATCTCCTCGCTGCATCCTCATGTGATAGAGAGGGGACATAAGCTCTTTCTTGTCTCTTCCCATAAGGTCACTCATCCCACCATGACCTACTTACCTCCCAGAGACCCTGTCTCCAAGTGCCACCACAGTGGGAAGCTAGGGTTTCAACATAGGTGTTTCACGGGGAAACATTCAGTCCACAGCATTTCCCCAGTGGTCAAAGCAAACACTCAAAGCTAACTTCAAAGAGTGGGTGCCCCCTGGGGCTGATGTGCCTTCAGGGGGATGCTAGGCCAGACTCTGCACTGCATATATCCACCGTCCTTCTTTCCTCCTCGCTGCCTTTGACTGTCACAAATCTTAACTTCAGGTCGACAGATGTGACCCATCTGAGGAGCAAGACAGGGTGATGATTAAAAACACAAATCCCAATTTCCAGCAGATTTAAATAAAACTTAAATTCATAGGTATAAACAAATTACCTATGCAGTTCTAAGAGAGGAATCTATAACTAACAGATGATCTTTCTAACAGATTGAAACATTTTGCACATAATTTTTGGCTCTGGATTCTTTAAAATTTTTTTAAATGTATTTTCATTGAGATATAATTAACATATAACATTGTATAAGTTTAAGGTATGCCACAGTTGATACATTTATAGATTGCAACATGTTAAGCATCACAGTGTTTGTTAACACCTCTATGAAGTCACATAATTATCATTTCTTTTTTGTGGTGGTAACAATTAAGATCTAGTCTCTTAGCACCTTTGAAGTTTATAGGACAGTATTATTGTTTATAATCACTATGCTGTGCATTAGAGCTCCAGGACTTTTTGTATCTATTAGTTACAGTAAAGCAATAAAGCCAAATAGATGGATGAACCCATCAGTGTTAAGGGTATGAATCAGGACCTTCTGCCTCCCCCCTCTAAGTTGGCCTCCCATCTACTTTAGATGATATGGTGGTTAAGAGCATGACTCGAGTGTCTGGTGTGGGTTTGACCTTTGCTGACCACTAAACCTCTCTGACCCTCAGCCTCTTTATCCTTAAGGGATAATCTTAGTAGTCATTTCATGATGTTATGATGTTTAAATGTGGCAATTCATGTCAATTGATGCAAAAATACTTAATAGGATAACTGGAATATTGTAAACACTCTACACATAACTACTATTAGTAGTTAATAATATATTTAAAAAATTAGACACTAGTAATGAATAGCATGTTCTTATACTTTGAGTGTCAACCACATTATCAGCATTTCAGAATTTTCTGGTTCCCATCTATTTTTATAATATGATGGTGGTCAACTTTTAATTACTTTTCTTTTTTTAATTTTTAATTTAATTTTTTTTTTAAATTCTTTTCCACACAAGTGTTTGATAAATCCTGATGTTTGAATTTATTTTAGTGATCATTCACTTAAATAGAAGCTCAAAGGTAGAGGAAAGTAGTCCTATTTGACTTTTGGATCACATCACTTTTTGAAATACAGCACAGAATCTAAGATTGTGTCATTTTCATAGTTAACTGGGTCAGTGTGTAAAACTCGCAAAGTGTTCACAAGCATGTGTGTGTTTATTTTATGACATAGGTTATCGAAAATGCCTCTTCTCAAAGGGATGCTGTCATCAGTGCTTTATATAGCAGTTTAAATAAAGTCATTCTTTACTGCCTGTCCAAGCCCCAGCAATCCCTCTCCGAGTGCCTCAGTCTTCTCAGCATCTTGGGCTTCCTACATGAACACTGGGACATTATCTTTGCTACCTATAACTCCAACATCAGCTTCCTCCTGTGTCTCATGCATTGCTTTTTGCTGCTCAGTGAGAGAAGGTAAGAGCTGCCTACTTGTTTCCTTGCCTACTAGTGGTCCATGCAGAAAAGCAAGCTTTCAAGGGACACTTGACTGGGGGCAATACGAATGATGTATATATGTTTTATTTATCTGGTTGTCCAAATTATGTGTAGTGTTTGACAGTATAGTAGATTGTCCTCAAATCTGTCCATGTAACTGAGCAGCTAGAATCATCATAGAATAATAATTTACCCCATTTCCATAGTTCTCAGGTTGTAAGATAGCTTATTGATTTCATTTTAGGGGCAGAAAGCTCCAATACTGAATATATACATTGATTTTGTGATGCAGCCTGAAATATTAACATTTGATAAATGTAATCTTACACTGGGAAAATATGTGATAAGTTGTATCATGCAAGCCAGACATAATTTTCTATATGCACACAATTTATAATATAAAATGATATCCACAAGCACATTTGTATAAGAAATACTAATAAAAAGAAATTGAATTAAGTTTACCTTTTTAAAGATTTTATTTGTTCGAGAGAGAGCACGAGCAGTGAGGGAGGAGCAGAAGGAGAGAGACAAGCAGACTCTGCACTGAGCCCACGCAAGGTTCAATCCTACAACCCTGAGATAAGACCTGAGCTTAAACCAAGAGTCGGATGCTTAACCGACTAAGCCACCCACCCACCCCCTGAATCAAGTTTATTTAAATCATTTTCTTAAAGCCCAAATTATGAAAATATGTTAGATTTCTCTGTGTATATATATGCACCTTCTTCTTTTTCTCTGTGGATATTCTGTATCACCAGTGGCTTGGCACCATACTGCTTATAAATGTTCTCTCTTATTAATGGAGCCTTGTTGAGAGCAGAGGAAAGAGGGGCTATGTGATATTATACTTTGCTCGTATTGTCGTTGTTGTTGTTGTTGTTATTTAATCCCAGTTCAAGTTATGTTTTACTACTTGAAAAAAATTCCAAAAATCCTGTCTAATTGACTACTGAATGTTGTGAGACTCAACTTGATTTGTCTTAAAACTCTCCGGGAATCACTGGAAAATACTTCTAGGCCAGAGGAGGTCCTTGCCATTTTATTTGTTTGAAATGAAAGAATCCCTTTTCAGTGGGTTAAATTGGGAGGTTCTCTCTCTTGCCTGTGTTTTTTTTTTTTTTTAAAGATTTTATTTATTTATTTCACAGCGGGAGAGAGATCACAAGGAGGCAGAGAGGCAGGCAGAGAGAGAGAGGGGGAAGCAGGCTCCCTGCGGAGCAGAGAGCCCGACGCGGGCCTCGATCCCAGGACCCTGAGATCATGACCTGGGCCGAAAGCAGAGGCTTTAACCCACTGAGCCACCCAGGCGCCCTGCCTGTGTTTTAAGACGTAAGCCTACCCATATTGGAAGCACAGATAAGAACAGAGGAATGCCTGCTTATGTGTATGCTTGGATTTCCACCTTCTTTAGTTTGGCTAAATGACCTCCAAATCCAAAAGGACTTTATTCTAGAAATTTCAAGAATGGACATTCTCATATGATGGTATATTTTCATTTCCTTGTTTGTCATTTTTGGTTCAATCCACAAACTTGTACTGAGTGTCTGTTCTGCTTGGTTCACTGAAGGGGCCCAGAAAAGAAGGCACATGGATGTTACCATGATTAGGAGCCCCAGAGCACATGGTGCGTGGGGAACCTAGGAGGTAAACCATTATGCCTCCACTTAGAACCAACAATATGGTGTTCAGGAAAAATGGAGATGTGGGGCCTTGTTCAAAAAATTACTAAGATTTCAAGACAGTGACAGCAGAGCCCAAGCATGGAACCTTTCTGAGTGTGAACTCTGTGCAACCTCACTGGTCAGGGACCCATGAAGCTGCCTCGCCCCTTCCAGGTGGAATGAGATCGGTGCCAAACAAAGGCAGAGTTCAATGTTTTGGGAGTCTACAAAAACAAATGACCAGTTCTGATGGTTGGGAAACCAGAATGTTTAGGGGAACTTCTGGGAGTATGGATTAGATTTAAGAAGACTGGAATTTTAAAAAAGGAATTTTTCCTATTGTTAATTGTATAATATCTGTCACGGAAGTTGTCATGAGGTGTTTAACTCAAATAGACAAGTTTTTTCAATTGATATGTACTAAGTTTGAAGGGTGATTATTTGTAATAAAGAACAATGGAATGATCCCAAAGAAACCAGAGTTTATAGTGAAAAATCTCTTGTCTCCTAGTTATCCAGAAGGATTTGGAGTGGACCCCAAGCCTAGAATGACTCCTTATCATCAAGTCTTTCTTTCTCCAAATGAGGAAGGGAGAGAAAAAGGAGAGGAAGACTTCCCAAGTTTGAGTGATGGTACATTATATTTGTTGTTTATTTTTGGGAAAGTGGGTGGGTGGTGGTAAATTCTGGGTTGCACTCTTCAACTCCGTGGGACTTGGTCAGACTAAGAACTTGGCGGACTTACTATAAAATTCCAGGGGGCTTTACCAGAAGGTGATTTCATTTCTCAGGAGGTCTCTTGAATTTTCCTTCGGACTGCTAGATAGGGGAACTGGAATGTCATCTCACCTCGTTCAAACTAGCTCTCTCTCAACTTACTTCTCTAGAAAATGGAAATGGAGTAAGAGATTCCTGATTCCTATGAGATTTTTGGCTTGATGGAGTTGATTTTTGGATTTTCTAACATCAAATCAAGTTAAAGAGATTGGCAATTAAAAAAAATTGCAGGCAGATTCATGTGTTTAGGAATTGCTCTTTTTTGATCCAGGAAGCTTCAACAGACTTTCTTCCACCACTTTGGTTTGCCGACTGTGCCACTTATCTTCTGATACCAGAGAGTGGGCACAAGGGTCTCTGTCTTCTGGTCATGTAGGTGCCCAAAACCAGTGCATAAAACTGTTGTGAATTTAAAGTGTACTCTGACACTGTGTTAATTACACTATGAACATTCATATTTTGGGTTTGGCTTGTAAAGTGGATGGAGCAATGTCCATCCACCTAGAGCAAGAAAAATGGACTATAGAGGAGTGACTCCGTGGTCCAGGATCCAAGGATGTTCAGGCATTTAGGGAACTATAATTATGGGACATAGCAGGTAGATCTGGGCTGATAGATTGGTCTATATCTGGCAAATCCAGGGCACTGAGATTGGTGGGTGGTGGGAAGCATGATTCAGTGTCAGGGAAGATGAGTGGCTTGGGTCCTGGGTCCCTAGCCATGGTTTTGGGCTTGATGTCCATTCTTTTGAGGGGCCAACATAAAAGGTACATTAGAAGGAACTGTTGGGGAGGTGGTATTTGGTTAGATAGAGCTTACACAGGTATTTTTCTGTTTGGTATCTAATGGAATTGGGGGGTAGGAGAAAGAGACTCCTTGTGCCCCTCAATCATGTTTCCCAGCTCTGAACATCTGAGGCAGGCAGGACTTGGTGGTGGGCAGTTAGGGGTGGAAGAAAGGCCAGCTCCCTTGGATGTTGGTAGCATTGTCTATATACTGACTGCTTCCTGGCCAGAACTTGCAAGCTTGAGTGCTATTCAAGAAAGATGCAATAAAAGCAGCCATGACGCACCATCTCCTGGCCCTTGCTGGGAGAGGCACCAAGGCCATCCTGACTGTGTGATATGCTCTCTCTGTTAGTCCAGCACAACATCCAAAAGATGGTGCGGACCCTGTGGCAGCAGCTCGTGAAACAGAGGCGGCAGGAGCTGGAGGACACCTGCAAGATTGATCTCTCTGTGAAACCTGGAGAGAGCGAAGTGAAGATTGAGGAGATTACCCCACTCTGGGAGGAGACGATGCTCAAGGCCTGGCAGCACTACTTAGGTCTCTGTCCACTTGGCTCTAGGGAGCAGACTTGCTGGGTCTCATAGATGCAGACTTCTCCAAAGTTTCATTCAGGGCCCAGAGCCTTTTCCAACCACATCTTCTCTCTCATCCCTTTGGTGGGTGGGATGTACAACCCTGAGACCTCATGAAACTTTGCTCACAAAGAATGAATGCTACTTTGCATCCTGGGTGAAAGGAAGGCCAGAGAAGCAAGCAGATTCTAGTAATCTCTTAGAGAGAGTGGATGCCATGTCAGAGCTCTATCCTAGAACCCTAGCCTAGAGCTTAGGGTTCTAGGTCTTGCCCTGATATTCACCCACCAGCTTTGAAATCTTGTACCAAGTCGTGTGGTGACCTGGACTCAGGCTCCTCATGTACCAAGTGAAAGTTTTCATCCTTAAGATATTAATGTTCCTTGAATTCTTTTAGTGACTCCACATTTTCCCCTTCATATGAATTAATACAGCTGTAGGAATGTTGTTTTAATTTTCAAATTTTTAAAAAATTTTATTTTTAAGTAATCTCTACACCCAATGTGGGCTCGAAATTACAACCCTGGGATCAAGAGTTGCACACTCTACTGGCTGAGCCAGCCCACCCACCCAGAATTTTGTTTTTAAAGTGGTCATTGCTCCTAAATTATAGCTCATATACTTGTTTTAAGTCTTCCAGCATCACAAAATTCACAGTGATTCAAGAGTTTGTTATTTCCATGTGTATCAACCCACACTGCCCGGTGATACAGAACTTTTATTTCATTGGCTTTCTAAACTAGCCCTGGAAAATATGTATGTATGTACAGGCCTATGTATATTCACGTGTAATTTGAGGTCAAAATGTCAGATTCCATTTCAGGGAAAAGTTTAATGAAATAGGACATCTATCCCCATACACATACAGTGAATCAAGCAGTGAGGTGGACCTCAGCACTTGCTTACAAATGGCTCTTTTTCTGCCAATAATCACATATTAAAAATTCTTTACATTTGAAAATTCTGTACAACCTGTGTTTTAAATACATAATCTTATTTACTCTTCATGACACCAGAATGAGGATAGATGCTCTTATCCCCAGTTTATAGGATGAGAACACAGGAACTTCAGCTAATTTTTCCAGCATCTCACTTTGAGTCAGTGGAGCTAGGAGTCTAAGCAGTGTCTGGTGACCCTGAAACCCGCATTATATGTGTTAGAAGACAGCAGTGTGTGCTTGTAGCCTGGGCTATTCTCCTTACTGGAGGTGGCTCACTGGGCTTGTGCCCCTGGCTGGCCCTTTGAAAGCCAGGCCAGTTGTAGATTAGTGCGTACTCTCCTCTCAACTTCACCTCTGACAGTTTTTGCTTCCCTGTTCCTAGCATCTGAGAAGAAGTCGCTGACCAGTCGCTCGACTGTGGGACACCACAGCAAAGTGTCTTCATGGAGTGGTAGCTTGTCTTCGGCCATGAGGCTGATGCCCGGGCGGCAGGCCAAGGACCCTGAGTGCAAGACAGAGGTGAGCTCAGACCCCTTTCCTTAGAGAAGCATCAGGAATTTGTTCCAAGCCCCATGAGGCATGTCTTTTCTCTCTGTTGTTTTTGGACATGATCTGATTCCATATTCTTCTGAGCATGTAAGTTATGCATGTGACTTTCCAGCTGAGATGACGTCTAGGAGAGCCAGGTTTTAGGCTGGCTTTAACTTGAAGTGAATATGGGCTCCCCTTGAGCTCCAAGAGCGGGTAGGTGTTCCTTATAGCATTAAAACCCAAATCAGTCCTTGTTCCCACACTCCTTTTGAGTCAGGTGTGCTCGGAGAGCTCTAGCTCTCAGCTCAGCAGGAGGGAGGAGGACCATCTCACAGTGCGTATGGCTGCGCCCCAGAAACTGGAGCATCCCCATCTGGGTCCAAGCACTTGCTCCTGACCAGCAGGGGTCCAGCGCTTCTTCCTCTGGCTTCACCCTGGAACTTCTGTTCCTTGACCAAATCACCTCTGTCCCCAGGGGGTCAGTTCAGTCTGGCTGTGGCCACCAGGGAAGGGACGGCTGGGATGCTGGGTATGGGGATGCATTGCATAGGAACCCTTGCATGCTACTGATGTGCATCTTCCCAGTCCCCTGCCCCCTCCCAGGTCACTGTCATTGGCATGGCTCAGTCGCCTCTGAGTCCTGGGGAGCTTGGTTGAGAAATGGTTTATCTGAAAGAAGCTGGACTAGATTGCAATGTTTGAAGTCCCTGTAGGTCCATAAATGGCTTGCAACAGTTTGCTCTGGGCTCACATTGAGAGATCTGGAGGCAAAAATATTTTAAATTGCCTCTGTCTTTGGCGAAGGCAGGCTGCTGAAGATACTGTCTTCTTTTCAGTTGAGGTCTCCATTCATTCATTCACTCAACAAATACTTATTAAATGTTTACTTTGTACCCTTCTGTAAGCTCTGAGGTTACAGAAGAGAGAAAATCTGACATAGTCTCTGCTTTCATGGAGACTGCAATTTAGGGGGTGAAGATACACAATAAGCAGATACATAATCTGTAAATACAGAGGGTGCTAATTGCAATGAGGAAAAATGGAGCAGGGTAAGTGGGAAAGGGTGGATATTTACATGAAGGGGGTCAGAAGCCCTCTCTGTAGGAGAAGAGAAATGAGGAAGAGACTCTAGAAAGAGCGGTCAGGCAGAGAGGACCACCAGACAAAGGCACTGAGACAGGCGTGGGCTGGTTGTTCTAAGGAAGCAAAGAACAGTGTGGCCAGACTAAAGTGGGGAGAGGGCAACCGCAGGGGATGTCTCCCTTGGCTGTCACCATCAGGAACACCTGTGCTTTTCCAGAGCAACTCCCGAGCACCAGGACTTCTGTTGCAGTTACACTTCTCTGCACAGTCATCTGGGCACTCCGGAGCTCAGGGAGGTAACTGGTAACTGTGGCCCAGCTCTTGTGACTACACACACCTAGCCCCATAAATTTCTGCAAAAACGCATGCACAAATCCCCTCCCTGCTTCTGCCTTTCTGTTGGAACATCGTCTGTCTTTGATCTGATTGAGTCATCCTGTCTTCAGTTTATATTATCTTATGGACTTCTTAAAGACAAAGTAGATACTTTGTACTTGATACAAAGTAGACTATGTTTTAATTTTAAAAATGAACTGTGTCTTTGCTTTGGAGCAAAAGTAACCAGTATACCAGTATACCAGTAACTGTCTGGGCTGGCCGCAGTGCCTGGTACAGAGGAGGCCCTTAAAGAATGTGTGCAGCACTGTGTGGAGCGAGTGAATAAAATGCTTTTCCTCTTTTCACTGGGATGAAACTCAGCCTCCTTCCCATCTTGCACCCATCACTCATCCTCGTGAGAGGCCTTTGTTGCTAACAGAAGGCACAACTTCTCAGGTACATATGTAGACTGTGATGTCATAGGAGAAGAGCATCAACTATTTGCCCTGGGGTCTGTTTAATTATTTTTAAAAATTAATTTTGATTATTACAGCTGATTACACCTCAGTGAGCAATGTAATTGATATTTTCTAATGTATCCCAAGGAACATTTTGTACAACACGCTTTTTGTTGTTGAAGGTTAAAGACTCCGTTATTGGTTTTTGCCTAAATATGCCCACATCATTAGTCCCTCCAGTGAGAAGGTCGCCATCTGGAAAAAGCAGCATGGAGACATTATTCAGGCACGAGTGCATGAAATTGGTGTTTCTGCATCTTCTGTCTCTCTTCTGGAAAGAAGAGGCTTGTAATTAAAGGAGTTGGTTTGGGAGGAAACATTATTCATTTGGTGTTATTCCTTATCATGTCAGCGGCTGACAGCTCTGCAGCACTGATAAATTGTTCCTTGGAGTGAGACATACAATGTACCATTTCTAATTCCTCTTACCTATCTTTGTTTTCAGTAGAAAATGTCTTCCTCTTGGCAGGTGAGCTGAACTTGGGGGCGAGGCTGGCAGGATGGAGATTATGTCTCCCTTTTTCTCTCCTGACCCCATCACAGGCCCCTCTGGGAGCAGATGGTGAGCTTGTGGCTACCCCTGGGGTGGATGAAGGCCGTGGGGGTCAGCCTGTTGGACAGCGCTGGGGATCTTAGGCTCCCTTGAAGCCACCACAGGCCAAGGGTGGGGCCCTGGAAGCTTCTCCCTCATGTCCACCCTCCATTTAGAGCTACCTAGAGCGTGTACCCTGGCCAGCCGCTCCTTCCCCCAGCACTGTGTGCAGCTTGCCAACTCGGTTTTAGACTTTCTTGTTTAACAATACGTCAAAAAAACATCAACATCTCATTGGGTTTCTTAGCTCTGATAGACACACCATGGCAGTGTATGCTGTTAACATTATGGGGAAGCAGGTGAGGGGTTGACAGAATCCCCTGGACTCTCTTTGTAACTTTTCTGTAAATGCAGAATTACTCCAAAAGAGTTTTCTTTTTTAAAGAAAGAGCATCAGCAAATGGAAAAGAGGCAGACAGGACACAAGAGGCTGGGTGGGAAGAGGCTGCGAGGCTGAGTGGGTACGAGGCCTGTGAGCAGGAGGCCGATGGAAGTTATTGCAGGACGCAGGGAGGACGACTTGGCTCATGTGAGATGTGTCCGGAGTGAGGGCTTGAGTAGTGGGGCAGTGGGACGTTTCCGTTTGTAGGGGTAGGGTTGGAGGTTAGAGCCCCTGATGGAAGGGCCAGGCTGGCAGCTGTGGCATCATTTAGATGGGAGATAATGGAGGCTGCAGGGGAAGGCGTAGGAGCAGCGGAAATCAAAGAAGACACACAAGAGAATTCTGTCGAACCAAGGCTGGGATGAGCAAAAGAAGAGGGCTGCCATAGACAGAGGCCCTGGCCTCATTGTAATCAGGCAGTGAGGAGAAAGGACACTGGGGTGTGGCGGGTGTGGCATGTGTGTGACTCACATGGTTGGATCTGCGGAGCACGGAGGAACAAGCCAGAGGAAGAGGGTTGAAAGTTCAGGGCACCCTCTAGTCTGGGTGGGCCCAGCTGCCTGACCTGTGTCTTGTTCAGCAAAGCGTGAGCTGGATTTCATGCCACTTTCCTCCTGGGATCAGTGGTACAGGTGTGGACAGCTGTTCCACGCGGGGGCCAGGTGGACGCTACCTGAGGAGGGAGACACACACTCCTGCCTCCAAGAAAAGCTGAGGGGCTTACAGAGCAGTCAGATCCTCCGGACCAGGGCCAGGCCCAGTGTCCACGTTTCTGTGGCTTTGGAGTTCGCTGAGCAAGCTTCCGGTTGCTGTCTTCAAAGTGGACATGCCCAGGTAGGGAAGCCAGGGCTCTGTGAGAATTAATAGAAGGGATGAGAAAGCACCACAGCCAGAGGACACCAAAGTGAGACACATTTGCTCCAGGGTCCCTGGTCTCTAACAGCTGCTCTGTGGGTGAGCCCTCTGCCCACCAGGTAGACTAGGGCCTCCAGTAAGTCCATCCGTGCCCATGCGTGGGAACCTTGATCTCAGAGACCAGATGCTTATGTGGACGGGGTGATCGCAGACTTGACATTGGCTATCTCCCTGAGTGTGTGCCCAGGCCGCCGTCCCAGCCCCAGCCCCAGAGCAGCCTGCCCCTGGTGGAGGAGGAGATGCTGCTCCCAGGACCTAGGAGGCAGACGAATGAAGGGCAGCCCTGGCTCAGGTCCCTGACAAGGGAAATGACATTTTTGACCCTCCAGCTCTGAGCACTTTACTCATTATCTCTTTTAA
Organism: Ailurus styani; assembly: GCA_002007465.1. Classification (NCBI taxonomy): domain Eukaryota; kingdom Metazoa; phylum Chordata; class Mammalia; order Carnivora; family Ailuridae; genus Ailurus; species Ailurus styani. Next base: position 722,789 of record LNAC01000746.1, read on the forward strand.
AAATCATTGTGAAAAATTTCGAGCATATACCGCAGTAGAGAAAATAATAAGATAAATCCCCATGTATATATCCATCACTTCACATCCACAATGTTCAACTCATGGCCAATCTTGTCTCATCTCTATCACTACCCACTTTCCCCCACTGCACGGAATAATTTTGAAGCAACATCCCAGACATCATATCATCTCATGCATAAATGTTCCTGTATACTTATTTTCTCTTTAAAGAAATCACAAAACCCAAATAAAAATTGCAGAAAGGGAAGCAAGTGTGCAGAATGGGAAGGCTTTAGCAGTCACTGGGGAAGTGATCAAGCAGTTCCTGGTCTTTCTTTCTGGCGTGTTTGTTTTCATCTCCTGCTGCTGTGTGATTTTGGTCTTGCTGAGGCTGAAGGCACAATGAGCCTCAGAGAACTCGGTGCCCCTGTTTCCAGAAGGAGGGGAGGGACTGAGGAGGACACAACGCTTTTGAGTTTGGTGCTTCGGTGCCTCTGAGTTCAGGGGATGTGTGGGACTTTTGGTGGAAGCCTCAGCTGTCACTCACCTGGGGAAAGGCTCATGGGGCAGGAGAGCTCCAGGGCCAAGAAGAGATGTTTGAAAATAGAAAGAAATGGGCTTTGACACGAAGGGAAGTCAGTGGTGGAGTAGCAGGTAGCAGCTGAGGAAGTCAAAATGCAACTGTGAAAACAGAAGTCAGACTTCCCAGAGCCTGTCTACTGTAAGTTTCAGTCAGAAATCTGTAAGAAATTTTAAAAATCTGAAATTCAGAAGATTGTCATGTGGACTGTTACTTAAACTTGTCGTAAATTCAACATGGTATTTGTGGGCACGAGAGAAAGGACTTTCCCAGGAGATGAATGTGTCTTTAAGAGAGATGTGTGGAAGCAGGTGGCCTAAATCTGGGGGGAAATTGAGACACATGAGGACTTCTAAAATTAGGCCGGAGGACTTAGAGGGGGTGTGATCCTCACAGTATGTTGTTGCTGGCATGGCAGAGGGGCAGGGAGACAGCTTCTGTCAGCAAATCAAGAGAGGAACTAGAGGGACAAAACCACTGGAAATCATTGGAAAGAGAAGAGTGATTCAGAAAACCTAAAATCAAGCACTTGATGAGAAATGCTGTGTTGTTGGAAAACCCCATTGTGTTTGGTGGTGGGAAAAGGCTTGTGAACAAGTAATTAAATGGGACTATGTGTTAGAGGAATAAAACCACTTGGACACAAATGAAGGTACGATTTAGAAAGAGACTTTGAAAAGTGTAAATCCCCCTATGGATGTAAGCACGGTGACTAAGGCCTTCTGCTAAATGGAACCTTGGTTTTTATAATTGCTGTGGGCAAGGCTGCCAGTGACTTACTTTCTTCTGATGCTTTTCCAGAGATAACTGACCCTAAAAATAGTGTCACTCCCCCCAGCCTGGCTTAGAGCTCTTCATGATACGTCTGGACTAGAATTATTTCCAGAAAGGACTTCCGTCACACTCTGGTTGTAGGTGTATGAGGGAGCAAGAAGGAGAAAAATGATGAGGTCCACCATCTTATTTCTCAAGCCCTGAAGTTTCCTTTATCACTGAAGCTGAAGTTACATAGAATGAATCATGGCCTTGGTCTTGCAGGAAGTGTGTTCCAATGCCACACCCAGAATGGACCTTCCTGGAGGAGCAAGGTATCCAGTGGTGGAGGTGGGGACACAGCATCATAGGCTCATGGGAAGGCAGCCAGGCTGGAGCAACGCCTATGCGTGTGTGTGCATGTGCGCATGCGCTGCCCTTTAGGTTTTTTCAAGCGGTCTGGGCACCCAACCAGGGTGTTCTCTCTAATTTCCACTATTCCCTTGACATATTCACATGGGTGAATGTGCATGTGTGCGTGCACATGCACGCGCACACACACACACACATCATTCTTCAAACAATCGAGGTTAGAACCCATTCATCACATTGTCATTGAGAGGTGACCAGGAAGGAGTTGGCTGGAACAAGAAACTCCATACCAGAAGTGAACATGGACAACAGGTCCCACCAGCAGAGGATTTGAAAAAGCAGCAGCATCATCCACACAGCATTACCATCCAGAACAAGAGCAGAGGACAGTCATGGGCAGATGGAGATGTTGGCTTTTCTCTTTCCATCTTAAGGAAATCTTAAATGTTACTAGTCTACCAAAAGTCCTTGTTCCAGGAGTTTGAAAGATAGAAGTAAATGAACAAAGCAAACACTGATACCTTTAATGATGTTTCTTTACCATGTGCATCATTTGTGAGACATCCTTATCTTCATAATAGAAGGATAATTAACATCACTAATTATCTAATTAAGTTCATTAAGCATCCACCAACGGTGCACCGTGAAGTTGACATTATGTTCTACTGTCAACAAATGCTTTTGATTTCTTAGGAAGTAATTAAAATGTAAATTAGCATGCAATTATATGCACAGGGGAAGTTTTGAATTAGATATTCATTTCAAAACTGCTTAGAGCAACATAGTTTTTGTTTTTTTCTTCAATAAAAGCCGACGTTTTGCTATTAATGGTATATATTAAAGTTGCCATTCTGTTGTTCAGTGTTCGAATCATTGCCAGGTTAGAGTACTTACATGACACAGAGTGTTTAGTTGATGTGTGTGTTACTCTGCTTTGTGCTTTTGTTCTTATTTGATCATTTTATTTAACACGTTGGTTTGTGTCTTTTGTGTTTAAAAAAGTCACAACAGATTTTTTTTCTGAAAACCTTCTGTAACTTAAACCTCTATCTGACTTTGCCCTTTTTAAAGGTGTTTTGGGTCAAGCATTTTAATGTATTCTTTCCACCAGTTTAGATTAAGGGAATGTAATCAGTGGCTTGCTAAGTGCAGGTCGCACGCACACCCCTCCGTACGTAGGAAAGAGGGAAGCTGCACAGAGCAAACTTGTGGTCCAGCCATCCTTGATTGCAAGTTCACGTTTCTCAGCGCCTTGGTTTCTTTTTTTTTTTTTTAAGATTTTATTTATTTATTTCACAGCGGGAGAGAGATCACAAGGAGGCAGAGAGGCAGGCAGAGAGAGAGGGGGAAAGCAGGCCCCCCGCTGAGCAGGGAGCCCGATGCGGGCCTCGATCCCAGGAGGCTGAGATCATGACCTGAGCCGAAAGCAGAGGCTTTAACCCACTGAGCCACCCAGGCGCCCAGCGCCTTGGTTTCTGATGAAATATTATAACTTAATTTATTATAATGAGATATTATAACTGTTGTGCTAAATACTGCAACCTCATGATATTAGGACCTTTCCTGAAATATCACAGAGTCCCCAGACATTTGCTGGAAAAGAGGGTCCCAAGACAGAAGCCGCCATGCCCAAATCCCCAAAGTTCTCATTTTTTTAAACAACAATTGAATCCTGAAATGCCCATGTTTTAGTAAAGCTCATGGTTTGTTGTCGGAGCTCACTGGGTGGGATGCCCACCTCCCCCATCTCTTAGTAGTGAGATACTGGGCCATTTGAGCATTGACCTGACGTCATTTGTTTAGTGAGGAGGAAAAGTCTCTGCTGATGATATTGAACATCCCCAATCACTTTTTGGATGATGTTTCCAGGGATGCATTTAGGTGTTGTGGGTTCCAGGGCCTTCAGTTTTGTGTGAACGAGATTTCAGATAAATGTGGAGAGAATAGAGTGGCATAAGGGAGGCTGTCCTTCATTCTCTTGAAAGGATCGATGTCAGGGTTTGGCCATGAGTAGAGCCTGCTGAACTACTAGCTGCTCATCATTGTGGGTGCAGACATCCCCATAGTCCAGGCAGAGAGAGGCTGGTCTCCTGGGGCAGGTAGGGGACAGGTAGCATGGTACAGAGACTGGTGGGTGGATCTGAGGCTGGCTGGTCTATGACAAGCAGTGACATCATGCCAGAGGAAACTCACACAGGGCTCTCCATAGAGATGGGCAGTTTTGGGGGTGGGCCCTGACTTCTGTACCAGCTATCAAGCTGTGAGCTTGGGTGTGGTCTGTGTCTTTTTCTCATTTGTCAGTCCAGAACGGGCTCCTTTTTCCCAATCATGTAAAGGATAGTGGCTAAGCTAGTGGAGACCTTGGCCTGACCGAGAAGTCCCACTGCTAAAATCAGATGATGCTGACCTTCTTCCGATAGGCAGCAAGCACCTACCTCAGAACAGATAGAATTTTCTCTACCAGAATTTTTCTCTCAACCATTTATTCCTAAAACTTATCTTGAAATGTGGTCTACTATATCATGACTTCCCAAGAATACAAAGTCCACACAACAAATGAATAATTAATACCAACAGTAACTCACTTCATCCTAAGGCTGGCTTGTGGTCCTGCCTCCGGCTAATCACACATTTCTTCATCCATGATCAGCACAAAGGGATGGCAATATCACTGCTCCACAAATGCACCATGACACCAACGGCTCTCCCACCAGAGAGTGGCCCAAAGCCACCCCTCAGTGCTTTTCTGGTCATTCAGCCTCACTTAAGAAATGGGGCTAAAGCTGCTTTTCTTTTGGCAGCAAGATGATAACTTGAACCCTCACCAAGAGAGCAGGCACTGAGGTTATGCAGGTTCCACAAATCAATGGAATATGCCCAACAGCAGGTCCTGACCACTGCCCATTGAAAGGTGCATTGAATCTAAATTATGTTTGAAAAGTCTTTAGGGACAAATACTCAGTTCCTTCTCCAAAGATGTCTATCCAAACAAAAATATCTAGTCTGAAAAAGGTAACTAGATCTCACCTCCTTCTGCTATTTTCTGATTTTCTTTCTTTCTCTTCTGTAGTATTTTTTTAAGATTTTATTTATTTGAGAGAGAGAGATAGAGAGAGAGAGAGCGCGCGAGCGTGCAAGTGAGGGGAGGGGCAGAGGGAGAAACAGTCTCCTCTGAGCAGGGAGCCCCACACTGGGCTCTTTCCCAGGATCCCAAGTTCATTACCTGAGTCGAAGGCAGATGCTTAATGGACTGAGCCACCCAGGCACCCTTCTTCTGTAGTATTTTTTATTACAAAATCAGGCTGTGTTCATATGTCATTAATGATGGGTGCCATTGAGGACTGTTTCAAAGTAATTTGAAGTCCAAGTCTTCAGCTCAATCCACAATATTTTAATGTACATAAATACCTCATCCAATGCAATTCAACAATACATGAATTTATTGAACATAGTGTTCCTCACTAAAGATATAGAGATGAATAGCTCATGAACCCCATATTTAAAGCCTCCTTGTGCTGTTTATTGATCTTCCTACTTAGAGGGCATCTAAGAAGAATCACAGTAGATGGGTTTCTGAAAAAAATGTCTATAGGTCAAGATTTTGTAAATTGAAAGAGATTTGAAATTAATTTAGGAGCCTGGCGATTTAAAGGAATCATGGGTTGAATCTTTTCAAAAACCGAATATAGTCCTTTACTTTAAAGGCAAATTATACCCAGGAATCTATTCAGATTTTTGTACATTAGATTTCCTAAAATAAGACACACCTGCATTCCCAAAACTAATGTGGTGTTTGGGGGAAGGTATCGTCATCCTAAGAAATGCTTTCAATTTTGAAAAATTATGACCTGAGGATGGGGGAAACCTATTTTTGTTTACTTCTCTCTAAATTTGAGTTTTTAAAACTTGAGTATACTCATCAATGCAAAAAGCTTTTGAGTTCACAAGACAGAAGTGTCCCCAACTCTGTAAACGAGAAACCGGCAGATGGTCGTGGAGTGGAGAAGGAGCGCGGGGCCCTCCTGAGGCGCTGCTGCCATTCACAACCCGCTAGGGCCCACTCCCAGCTTGGCCACCGGGCACCTGCCACGTGAGTTACAGCCGCCTTCTCGCCCTGGGACCCATCTATTATGAGAAACCATTTTGGTTAATTAAAAAAGTGTTTCAAAGTCTCAGAACGGGAAGTTCTGAAATGTTCTTTTCTTCGCTGTTGCCGATGGGGGCTGGTGTCAGCCTGGCTCCGTGGCTGGGCATAGGAGGGAGAGTGGGGACAGCAGGAGGAAGCACGGCCGTCCAGTCCTGGGGGCCTGGCAGAAAGGTTCAGAGGTCCTCAGGTGCTGGTTGATCTACCGTTATAATTGGGGGTGACCAAGGGCGTAGCTGAGGCTGTTGAGTAAAATGGAAGTGTAATTGAATGAGCTTGTGTCTGATCGGTGCTTACAGATGTTCCCAACTCATGGATTTTTATGTCTAGGAGCTGCTATATGGACTGGGGAACCAGGTGATGCGTCTGCTCTTGGTTTTGGGAAAATAGACTATAAGCGAAAGGGAACAGATAAGAAAATACTAGCTAGTATGGCATACTCTGAAGGAAACAGATGATGTGCTGGAGACTACCTCATGATCACTGTGGGTTGGAGGCGTCAATGAAGGTGAGAGGAAAGAGGAACCGTCCGGCATCTGGGAAGTGTGGACTCCTGCAACGGACCGAGCTAGTGCCAAGCCTTGACAGTGGGAGTGAATTCGTATACTGGAGAACAGAGAGAGAGAGAAAGGCCCATATCAGTGGAGCATGGAGCTCCAACAGGAGAGTGGTCCCGGAGGAGGGTGCAGGAACCAGTTGTCAAGCACCCTTCCAGCTTCTCTAGAGGGTTAGAAAACACGTTGATCTCTATGACTCCATCTGCATCTACATTTCCATGTCTCTCTTGGGTTTAAGCATACATCTCTTCTCCAGATGTTCCCTCTTTCAATGTTCTGTGCGCATTCATTGATTTCCACTTCTATCCCCGGCCCTTGGCTTAAGGCCAGGGGATACCGACCCAGTCCCTGAACTGGGGGTCCCGCCTTGCAGGAAGGTGAAATCATTACCTTGTAATGAGAGGTTAGGCTCAGGAGGTGCCCAGAGGAGAGGGGAGCTCACTTGGGCTTTTTGGAGGAGTTTGAACTAGATGAGGAGGTGGAGGATGGCGAGGAGGAAGGATGGGAGGGAAGATGGGTAGGGAGGAAGGGGCCCCTTCAGGTGCAGAGGGACAGTTGTGACCATCTGCCTTGTGGCTCAGCTGCTAGTCTGGCATTAGCAGAATATCCTACCCAGTTTATCTTAACTTAATTTCATGTATTTATTTATACCCTGATTCACTCCTCAGACGATTTATGGTACCTTTAGATGAGGATGCATGTAATAAAATAAAGAAATGAGATCAGGAAAAATAATGATAGAAGAAGAAAGCCAGTTCCTGGGGAATGAAGATCATAAACATGCAGTCTATGAAGAGTTACAGTCAAGCACCTACACTGTGCTCTTGCTGCCACTGTGGAGCCAGAGGCAAAATAGTTCATACGTTTATTCCCCACCCACCAGTTATACTTCTGCCACGATGCGGAAGTGCTTGAGCATCGGGACGTAGGGAGAACTAAGCAGACAGCCCTGCCCAGCATCTCCTTGCCACTGTGAGTTTTTAAAGATCTGATCTGACCCTGTTATGTCCCTGATCAAAAACCAGCATGTACCACCACCCCGTCCAGGAGAGGACCCAGACCCACAACCCCATAGCAAGAAGCCTGACCTCATTGCTTTTCCAAGCCCACCCCTTGCCCCCGTCCTGCACCGTCTATAAGTCAGACCCACTTCCGTATTTTCTTATAATGCACCCTGTCTTCTCCCATCCGTACTCTCGGGCAAATGTGCACCTGTCTGCCTGGAAGAGCCTCCCCCTTCCATAGGACCCAATGCTTCTCTTAGACTTTAAAAAACGTGCCCCTTCTGAAAGCCTGGCATGCCCTCTCCACCCGGGCTGAAACCCTGCATAGACACAGCTCTGTTGGTTCTCACAATGGCCGCAGCTGTGAGGACCCAGCCTAAGGGAGTGGGAAGGGTCGGGGTTGATTATATTACCTGCGAGCCACATGCAGGCCCCCACTCCCTGTGGGTGACTACTGGCCAGTCCTGGTGTGAACCCCTAGAAAGCCGAGGTGAGCAGGTGTGCGCAGCATCAAGGAAGACAGGGATAAGGTCAGGGCTGTCCTCAGGGTAACTCCGGCTGTGCCCTGCCCCATTCTTCTTAAAGACTGAAGAAGGAAGCCTCCCTGTAAACTGCAGCTCCCATTTTTTTTTGTCTCTCTGGAATGTTCGGTGCTGTGTGCGGGCTGCTTCCTTGCTAGGCAGCATCTGCAGTGAAAGAAGCCGTATGGATTTACCAGTGCCACCATAACAAAGTAGTGCAGACTGGGGGCTTCCCCAGCAGACACCTCTTTTCTCACACTCCCCATCTGCTGGAGCCTCGTGGGGGGCCTGACATCTAAGAAGGAGACAAAGAGGCGGGAGGGTGGCCTCCTTGAGAAGGCCCTACAATTCCAAAGCTTTTGTCCTTTGCTACATTGGAGTTTTTTGTTGTTGAAGTAGTCGTGCTCCATGTACTCATGACGATTGAAGTCAATAAAAACATCACAGTTCGAAAAAGACAAATTAGAAACTACCGTTCATCTTAGAAATTAATATATGAGTGAATTTAATGCGAGATGAATTGAGCTGTGGTGATCTGGTCCCTCCTCAGCCACTCTGAGCACCAGTTGTTTGTCATTATTGCTGGAAATATGATTATTGCTCTGGTATTGCTTGACATTTATTAAGAATCCAGGGGCTATGTCTTCATAGCAGAGAGAAGTGCAATTATCTGGGCACTTGGAGAAAAGAGCATTTCCTGGCCAGAGTCGTCCAAGTAGATACCCTGCAAAGACCCGTTGACCATGACCACACCTTGCTCACTGGGCATATGCCCCTTCTTCCTATTAGTCTGCTAACATTTGATGGGTGCACATGTAGATATTATACGTGGCTAACCACAAGCAAGGAGAGCATTTAATTGCTTTTGTCAGGTAACCCAAACCATGTCTCCACCAAAGACTTACATTTAAAGGTAGATGCATCAGCCTTACACAGAGAAGGCCTAACAGAAAAACTTTATTGAATGTTTCACAACCAGGAAAATACTGAGTTTCAGATGGGTTTAAAGTGCAAGGGGTATGAGGACCAGAGCCGAAAGTGTTGCCACTGACCCTGAGGGTCTCCTTAATCCTGACCCCACGGAGTGTTTCATTCCAGGGATGGAATAACTAGCTGCAGAGAATTCGGCCCAGTGGAGTGGCAAGAGTCTATGAGTTTCATTTCAGTTTCTCAAACTTTGATCATTGCCTCTGTTTTCCTGGCCTTGGGGACAGAGATGGACAGTGTCCCCGTGGAACTTATTCTAATCGAGGGACAGGACTGGTGGGAAATGAGCCACTGTAATTCACAGTATTGCTCTCACAAGGTTTCTGCTCTGCCATGGGAGCCCTGAGGAGGTGTTCCAGGAAAGAGCAGAGTATTAAAATGATGGTTTCGTGTTAACTACAAAGTGTATACACAGACCCAGTTTCTTCTGTTGCTCACTGCTACCAGGTGACATTGCACTGTTAATCAACTTTCTCATCTTCTCAGACCCCACCAATGGAGAAGAGGGGACCAGGGATTGACAGTGAGAGTGACCAGTGAGAACATGAGATCCATGGCAGTGAAAGTTTCTTCTACATCTGGTTTCACTTCTGCCTTGGTAAATGGGAGTTCACTGAGTTTGACTTGAACCTGTCTCTTTTTTCTTTGGCCAGAGAAAGTCAGAAGTTAAAGGAATCTAGATTTGACACTAAAATCAAACAGCATGGTTATTGTTTTTTCTTTATGGAATTATTAGTGAATACTTAGAAACTTTAAAAAATCGTAAAGAAGATTGTCGACAGTGGAATCGCGTTATATAGGATTAAGTTTAAAAATATGTTTATGGGGGCGCCTGGGTGGCTCAGTGTGTTAAGCCTCTGCCTTCAGCTCAGGTCATGATCTCAGGGTCCTGGGATCGAGCCTAGCATTGGGCTCTCCGCTCAGCGAGGAGTCTGCTTCTCCCTCTCCCTCTGCCTGCCTCTCTGCCTGCTTGTGATCTCTCTCTCTGTCAAATAAATAAATAAAATCTTTTTTAAAATTTAAAATAAAAATATGCTTATGAAATGAAAATCAAGTTGTCAACCATACTCTTAAAATTCCCTTACATTATTCATCAAGAACGATACCATTGTGACTTTGTGAATTAATTACTATTTCTTTGTCAAGTGTCTGGTGAAGTGGTTGGCTCATGCAATTGGGGGGCGGGGCAAGATTTACCAAAATTTATTTGTCTTTAAACATGAGAATTACACTCAGTACAATGAGTTGTTTATACCCAAGAGAAATGTGGAACTGTGTCCACCTGGGAGAACAGTGACTCATATCTTCCATCTCAGTTTCATGATGGGGTTTAGGTGGAAATGTGAGAATTTCATTATATTTTCTAATACACTTTTTACTTAGGAATACCTTTCATGTACTTTTCATGTTCATATTCAGTACTGTTATAGACAAATCACCCATTTTCCTCTGTTGTTAACATCTTATTTTTTTTTAAGATTTTATTTATTTATTTGACAGAGAGAGATTACAAGTAGGCAGAGAGACAGGGAGAGGAGGAAGCAGGCTCCCTGCTGAGCAGAGAGCCCGATGCAGGCCTCGATCCCAGGACCCTGAGATCATGACCTGAGCCGAAAGCAGAGGCTTTAACCCACTGAGCCACCCAGGCGCCCATGTTGTTAACATCTTAAATTACCACAGTGCCTTTGTCAAAGTGGAGAAACTGACATTGGTGCATTACTAGTAACTAAACTCCAGACCTTATTTTGAGTTTCACTAGTTTTCCCACGAATCCAGGATCCAGTCCGGGGCCCCACATTATGTGGAGTTATCACGTCTTCTTAGGCTCCACTGATTTGTGACAGTTTCTCAAACTTTTCCTTGTTTTTCACGACCTTGACAGTTTGAGGAATACTGGTCAGTTATTTTGTAGAATGTGCCTCAATTTTGGTTTGCTTAGTATTTTCTCCTAATTAGCTTGGGGTTGTGGAGCTTTGGAGTAAGATCACAGAGGAGAAGTGTGTTTCTCGTCACATTGTGTCCGGTCAGGGGCATGTGACACGCATGTAGCATCATCACAAGGTCGTGGTGGTGTCTGCCAGGTCGCTCCACTGCACAGTTCCTATTGTTCCATACTTGAGTATTTGGAAGCAAATCCTTAAACCAGCCCACCCTTATGGGTGGCCTCCTGGCAAGGGAAACATCTACATATATTATTTGAAATTCTTCTGTCAGGAAGGTTTCTCTCTTCTGCCCCATTATTTATTTATTTAATCTTTTATTTGTATCAGGAGGGACTCACCCATATTTATTTTATAATTTGGGCTATAATCCATTAAGCCTGTTATTTATCTTGTGCTCAGATTGCTCCAGCTTTTTGCTGAAAGTGTTTCATTGATCTCACATTTGCTTTCAGTGTAGCTCTCTCGATCTTTTCTCACTGATCACAAAAATGAATCCATATGAATTTTATGTATTTTAACACATCCCACTGTAAACATTCTAACATTTTTGGGGTATGTATTACTCAGGATAAGTTATGTTGCAGTAACAAACACCCCCAAATCTAATTGTCCTAAAATAGCAAAGGTATGTTTCTCACTTGTGCTACACGTACTGTGTGAGTTGGCTAGGAGTCTGCCATGCCTTGTCTTCACTCAGAGACACTGGCTCGTGGAGCAGAACATTGAGTCTAGAACATGGAGTATTGCTGTGGTAATTAAAAAAAGAATTTAGCAAATTGCTCATGAGCCCTTCAAGCTTCTGCACACTTCTGCCCAGCATCACATAGCTCAAAGGTAGCAGGAAGGGTAATCATGCCATGTACCTACAGGAGGAGAGACCTGGAAATATTTGGCACACAGCACTATTGGACTAGCATAGTGCATTTTCTTTTAGGTTTTCTTTTCTATGCACATTCATATAGATTTAATTGTTGTTATTGTGAGCATATGGTTTTCTAACCTCCTTTTAAAAATATGAATATATTAAAAAACCTGGTTCCATATCCTTAAACCTTTTTTGACACCAGGGCCACTGTGGATGATTGTAGAAGTTACATGTAAAAACATCTGACCAGAGTGGCAAAAGGAAGCTGAAATCCAGCCTTTGTTCCACTAGTCAAGTCATCTAGCCAGGCCTAGAACAGTGTCTGCCCAAAGGGGGCACAAAGGCACGATGTGGGCTAGTGGGGGCCCTTTGGGAGAGCATGATTTGTGGTGACTGCCTAATATTCTCTCATAAGGATGAGCCATTCTTCTGTGTGTCGACGTTTACAGTGTGTCATTTTGTGCTATTATAAATAGGATGGTGGAAAGTCTTATCAGTGAATATTCGTGTACATAGTTAATAGTTCCCTTGCAAGAAATTACTAGCGGTAAAAATGGTGAGGATTCCAAAGAGATGTGGCGCATGTCAGCACACTGTGGATACCGTCCAGGTGAAGAGTTTAGTGCCACATCCAGCATGTGTGATGCTTGGCTGGAGAGCCCAGGACCTCTAACTGTAATCTTGGCCCCAAGTTTCTGAGCAGGGTCAGAGGGGCTGCCTTCAGATGTTGGCCTTCCTTGTGTTTACGAGGCCACACAGCTGTGATTACAAGGCTAATGATGCTTTACACAAACAAGTGTAACTACCATCATCAGTGGACAGCGGGGGCTTCCTGTGAGGCACTGCAGGCAGGAGGGTCACCAGGAGTTGGCCAGCCCCAGGGGTGTCCTGGCAAAGGTGGACCCCCCCAAGCTGAGGTCAGCTCACTTACAGGTTACCCTCCAGTAGGATGTGCCCCAGTAGTCCCCACTCCAAGATTTGGTCTGGATGCTGTGGCCAAATCCTTCCCTAAGGAGGCACTGAGAGAGCAGGGCACAGGCTCTAAACCAGATCTGCATCCCTCTCAAGTCTCCAAATGGCCTTCTGAGGCCCTTTGTTCTACTTCAGAGGTTCTCAAACTCTTTAACACACAGGCAGTTGCTAAGCAAAGGCTATTTAGTTCCAATAAGCAATGCAGAGCTCTGCTCTGAATTTGTCCCTGATCGACATGCCACATCCACCACTGCCCAGGCAGATGGGTCTCTGCCCTTGAACCGACCCAAATCGCCCACCTCCCATCTCCACATCCTGAGCATGACAACTTTCCAGAGCATGAAAGATCTCAAGGGCCAATGGGAAAGTAACATTCGCCTGGCACTGTGGAGACACACAGGAGTGGAAATGCAAGCTGGGGAGACACACATGATGGCAGCATCCGCGAAGTCATCTTGCAGCGTTGCACTTCCTTGAAGTGTTTTGTTGGAGTTCCTCACCCTCTCTTGTCCCATTTCCTCTTCTGTAAAATGGGAACAATCACAATTCAGATTTGTCAGGAGACTAAACATGAAATGTGATAATGCATTTGGAAACTTCTTTGGCAGGTGTAAAGTACTGGTCCTTCCCTTCACCTTGCAGCATGAGGAGCCTCGCCCTTCCCAACTGTTTAGGTGGACCTCTGTTGGGCTGCCAATCCCATCCTTTCTTGTTTATCTGGTAGAACCTGCACCATCAGGGATTTTCCTTTGCTTTTCAACCTTCTCCCGCCCACTGCCAAGCTCCCCACAGCCTGGGAATACACTTGAGTCATGTTCTTCTTCTTTTATCATATGACTCTGCTCCCACCTCTGTTTCTCTTCTTCATGACTCACGTTTCTTGAATGAGTTGCTTTACACTCCTTGTCTCCACTGTCTTATCTCCACATTTCTAGCTGACTCGTTGGTGTCTAATCATTCCTCTGAAATAACTCACAGAAGTTACCAGTGACCAGTTTCTGCAGACACATCCCATGGACATTTTCAGAGCTTGTCTTACAGGACTTCTCTGGTGCATTTACTGTGGTTACATAGCCCTTGGCTTCCATGACATCTCTTTCTGATTTTCCTTAAACCTCTCTAATCTTTCTCCTCCTAGCCTGAACTTCACTAGTGTTCTCCAGGTCTTGTCTTATTGGTCTCCTCTCTGTACTTACTCTCCATGAGGGATCTTATCATCTCTCAGGGTTTGCCTAGCATTTGGTTGCTCAGGACTCACACATCTATCAACCTTGGACGTCTCATCTGAGCTTTATTCTAGGGAGGTGCAGCTATACCTCTGACACCTGACATTCAGCATGTCCTCACTCACACTTGTTCTTTCTCTTATTCTTGTGATCGCTCTGAATTTTTCTTAATTTAGTTTATCTAATTTAATTCATTAGGCAAACTGGAAATATTGGAGAAATTCTTACCATCTCATATAGCCAACGATTCCTACTGACTTTACATCTCATATAGTTCTTGAATTTGACTGTTCCACTTTACTCATTCCACCATGTGATGTCTCTCTTGTACTGTCATGACAGTGTCCTAAGGGGGCTCCCTACTTCCAATCTTGGTTTCATTAAATTCATCTATCAAATTCTTTTAAGAGTGAGTTATCATCAGACTTCTATTTAAAACCTCTCCTTTAAGATACAGCTAAAGCAACATCTCAACCACAGAGCCTTCTCTGAACATGATTTGGAACAAGGTCTCCTCTTCTCTGTGCTTACTGGGTCCTGTGTTACCATGTCCTGTGCAGAGCTATGGCTCAGCATTGGCCTTGGCAGCTCACAACCAACTGTCTCTTCCATTAGATGCCACAAAACCAGATATGAGGTTCACTTTTGTACTTACCTGGATAATAGTAGGCGAACAATGAATATTTTCTGAACTTAACAATAGTGAATTTGAAATCAGAAATGAAGTATCTGAGCAAGGATATAAACAACCCTGGGCTATAGCTATTGTAGATAGGAAATTTATTTAAAGAGGAAAGATGATTTATAACTTAACTCATACAGCATTTTATGTAATTGTGAATTTTGAAGAGACCATCTAGGTCAGCTGTTTTCAACTGATCTTATCCAGGACCTACACACAAATAGTCTCTGTGGGTGACCCTTTTCAAATTACAAAGTACTTTCAGCCTACGGTCTTATCCTCCCTTCATGACATCTCTTCAGAATAGTCAAAGGGGGTACTGTGAACCTCATCTTGTAGATGGTAAATCAGATTTCAAAAAGAGTAAGTGGTTTTCCATGTACTGTGGCTAGTAAGGGCCGAGAACCAAGGTCCCTGATCTTCTACTCTTTCTATCTCCCATTCTCTCATTTAGCAACACTGAGCAACATAGAAATCTGGATATCTTTTCATATGCCTTGCTGATGTCTGCCTTCCTGAAAGTCCCTACCCTGGCCCCAGTTAATTCCCTGCGGCCAGTCACACAAAGCCTGTCCCTTTTTGGCGAGATGGCACATGTGCTATTTGATGGGAACTGCTTTGTGTTCAAGTGTTCCCCAAGAGTTCTCTTATCCTGCTGCATGTCTCTAAGGCATCATATTAGAAAGAAGTCTGGGCTTTTGCTTTAGATGTAAAATTAGTCAAATTTGTCAGCATTTTATGTCACTTGAGATGCTCATAAGGATTGCTTTACTTATAAATGTGTATAAACATGTGTAAACAGCAATATTAAAGAAAATTTTGCAAAAAAAATAAGGAAATAAAAGAAAAGAGATGAATCATTCTATTCCCACTAATCCAAAACTGTAACTGGGGTTTTTAAATTTTATTGTTTTCATATTTTTGAGTCTTTGCTGATAAACACTTTTTTTATCTTATCGAAATATAACATACATAGAAAAAAGTGTTCAAATCACAAATATACAGATGTAAGAATTTTAAGAGAGTGAACATGTGACTGACTAGTACCCAGATAAGAAAATGCAGCGGTAATGACAACGCAGAAGCACTCCCAAACCCCATGTCCCATCCTACTCACTAGTCCCCTCTTTCCCCAAAGTAGTGATTATTCTGGCATCTAATATCATACATTCGTTTTTCACACTGTTACTTTTTTGTAAATGAAATGACACAGTATACATACTTTTCTCTGGCTTATTTCACTCTAAACTATGTTTATGCAATTTATCTATGTCATTGCATGAAGTAGTAATTCATTCATTTTCATAGTGTTAGCACAGTAATTCTCAGGACCTGTTTACCCTCTTAAAAATGATTGACGACTCCAAAAAGCTTTTGACTACGTAGACTGTATCTATTGATATTTACCACATAAGAAATTAAAACAAAATTTAAAAAGTAATGCCTTTATTAATTCATTTAAAAATAACAGTAATAAACCCATTATATTTAAACATAAATAACACTTTTAATGAATACCTTTATTTTTCAAAACAAAAAGATTGTTAAAATAGTGTTGTTTTATAGTTTTGCAAGTCTCTTTCATATCTACTTGACTTAGTAAGAAGACAGCTAGATTTTTGCTATCTGGTTCTTACTCAGTCAGTTGTACTATTTTGTTGTTGTTGTTGTTGAACTATATGAAGAAAATCTAGCCCTTGAAGATACGTAGTTAGAAAAGAAAGGAGCATTTTAATCACCTTTTCAAAAATTCTAGACATTCTTTGATACTACATCAAAACTCAACAAGTAGTAGTTTCTTAAAGGTAAGTTGAAACTTTTATCACTAAAATTTTTATCCTCCATTACATTAAAACCTATTGATCCATTTTGTACTTTTAATGGATATTTTAACCCATACATGATTTTGTAACATGTATCCTACCATTCTTTGAGAATTTTGGCTCCCTGAGTTACATAGATCTCCCTAATGTTGACATGCTTCCTTGTGCAACATGATTTTTATCATTTTCATGTCACCATCAATGACATATAAGAAAAACTTTTATAAGAAAAGCTTTTAGCTATTAGGAAATTGTTAAGCTTAAAGAGGCAGATACACATTTTTCAACATTCTAATATTTAAAATTTGAAAGCTTAGTTTTATCTTTGGCAGCAAATAGTGTCAGATTTCTTTATTTGAGATGATGGGCTTATTTTGTTTATTTTCAAGAAAATATCTGCCAAACACCCAAGTATTAATAAGTGTAATTTTACCTTTCAGTCATTTTTTCAAATAAAAATGATGTTCTGTGACAAAAGCAGCTAGTTCAGCTCATCACTCTAACATATGCGTTATACTTTTTCTTGAAACAACCATCATGTTTTTGGGTATTCAGAAGAAGTGCTTTATACCTACTTCCATTTTACCACACAGACTATTAAAAAAGAGTGTATTCAGAAGTTGAGATTTAATAAAATTAATATTTTCTACTGTTTTATCAATGACATTCTTACGTGAGAATTTTTTCCTGGTATGAGTTCCTAGTGGGAGGAATACACACAATGATGATTGTGCAGTTGGTGCCAACCCCTTGGTTTAGATTATGACACTAATTCTACTCACCATTGCTTTGTGGCCATCAGTAGAAATGTCAACACAATGGAAAAAAAAGGCAAAGATGTCCCAGTGTTTTGAAAGTAGCTTTTACTTCACAGATTGCCTGAAAGGGTTTCGGGAACCTCCGGAATTTATGAAAAGAAGGTTCTTTAAGGAAAGGAAAGGAAAAGTGAATTGGGGTAAATCAGAGGGGGAGATGAACTATGAGAGACTGTGGACTCCAAACTGAGGGTTATGGAGGGGAGAGGGGAGTGGGGATGGGTGAGCCTGGTGGTGGGTATTAAGGAGGGCACGTGTTGCATGGAGCACTGGGTGTGGTATATAAACAATGAACCTTGGATCACTGAAGAAATAAAGTTAAAAAAAACATAAGAACCATTACTGTGGAATATTCAATATATAAATATATCATAATTGATGTACTCAATCTATTACTGATGGACATTTGCATTGTTCCCAGACTATTCAAATACTGAGTAGTACTGACTAGTACTGAATAGGGCCTCTTTCAAATACTGCTGTCACGAACATCATTTTAAATGCCTTTGGGAACACATATGTACGAATTTCTGTTGGGTATATATCCAGGAGTGAAATTTCTGAGTCATTGACTGTGAATATATTCACTTTTTAAGATACTACCAAACAGTGTTCCAAAATGGTTATACCAATATGGCAGTGTAAGAGAGTTCATTTGCTGCATATCATAATGAAAATATGATATAATTAGCCGATTTGAATTTTGAATATTCTCATTGTGGTTTTAATTTATGTTCCCCAAATGACCAATAAGTTGATCACATTCTTGTATGTCTATTGGTCAGTAAGACATCTTTTATTTATTTATTTTTTAAGATTTATTTTATGATGAACATTTTTTCATGTGTCTGTTAGCCATTTATATGTCTTCTTTGGAGAAGTGTCTGTTCATGTCTTCTGCCCATTTTTTGACATGATTATCTGTTTTTTGGGTGTTGAGTTTGAGGAGTTCTTTATAGATCTTGAATATCAGTCCATTGTCTGTAGTGTCATTTGTGAATAACTTCTCCCATTCTGTGGGTTGCCTCTTTGTTTTGTTGACTGTTTCCTTTGCTGTGCGGAAGCTTTTTATCTTGACGAAGTCCCAAAAGTTCATTTTTGCTTTTGTTTCCTTTGCCTTTGGAGATGTGTCTTGAAAGAAGTTGCTGTGGCCGACGTCAAAGAGGTTATCGCCTATGTTCTCCTCTAGGATTTTGATAGATTCCTGTCTCACATTGAGGTCTTTCATCCATTTCGAGTTTATCTTTGTGTATGGTGTAAGAGAATGGTTGAGTTTCATTCTTCTATACATAGCTGTCTAGTTTTCCCAGCACCATTTATTGAAGAGACTGTCTTTTTTCCACTGGACATTTTTTCCTGCTTTGTCAAAGATTATTTGATCATAGAGTTGAGAGTCCATATCTGGACTCTCTACTCTGTTCCATTGGTCTGTGTGTGTCTGTTTTTGTGGCAGTACCATGCTGTCTTGGTGATCACAGCTTTGTAGTGAAGCTTGAAATCAGGCAACGTGATGCCCCCAGGTTTGTTTTTCTTTTTCAACATTTCCTTAGTGACTCAGGGTCTTTTCTGGTTCCATACAAATTTTAGGATTGTTTATTCCAGCACTTTGAAGAATGCCAGTGGAATTTTGATTGGGATGGCATTGAAAGTATAGATTGCTCTGGGCAGTATAGGCATTTTATTAATGTTTATTCTTCTGATCCATGAGCATGGAATGCTTTTCCATCTTTTTGGGTCTTCTTCAATTTCTTTCATGAGTGTTCTGTAGTTCCTTGAGTGCAGATCTTTTTGGTTAGGTTTATTCCAAGATATCTTATGGTTCTTGATGCTATAGAAATGGAATAGATTCTCTAATTTCCCTTTCTATATTTTCATTGCTAGTGTATTAGAAAGCAACTGATTTCTGTGCATTGATTTTATATCCTGCCACATTACTGAATTGCTGTGTGAGTTCTAGTAGTTTAGGTGTGTAGTTTTTGGATTTTCCATACAAACTATCATGTAATCTGCAAAGAGAGAGAGTTTGACTTCTTCTTTGCCAATTTGAATACCTTTTATTTCTTTTTGTTGTCTCATTGCTGTTGCTAGGACTTCTAGTACTATTTTGAACAACAGTGGTGAGAGTGGGCATCCCTGTCATGTTTCTGATCTCAGTGGGAAGGCTGTCAGTTTTTCCCCATTGAGAATGATATTCGCTGTGGGTTTTTCACAGATAGATTTTATGAAGTTGAGTAATGTTCCCTCTATCCCTATACTTTTAAATCAAAACCACATTGAGATACCATCTTACACCAGTTAGAATGGCCAACATCAACAGGACAAGAAACAACAAGTGTTGGAGAGGATGTGGAGAAAGGGGAACCCTCTTACACTGTTGGTAGGAATGCAAGTTGGTGCAGCCACTTTGGAAAACAGTGTGGAGATTCCTCAAAAAATTAAAAATAGAGCTACCCTATGACCCTGCAATTGCACTACTGGCTATTTACCCCAAAGATACAGATGTAGTCAAAAGAAGGGCCATATGTACCCCAATGTTCATAGCAGCAATGTCCACAATCACCAAACTGTGGAAAGAGCTGAGATACCCTTCAACAGATGAATGGATAAAGAAGATGTAATCCATGTTTACAATGGAATATTACACAGCCATCAGAAAGGATGAATACCCAACTTTTGTATCAGCGGGAATGGGACTGAAGGAGATTATGCTGAGTGAAATAAGTCAAGCAGAGAAAGTCAATTATCATATGGCTTCACTTACTTGTGGAACATAAGGAATAAAATGGAGACATTAGGAGAAGTAAAGGAAAAGTGAATTGGTGTAAATCAGAGAGGGAGATGAACCATGAGAGACCGTGGACTTTGAGAAATAAACTGGGAGTTGTGGAAGTGAGGGAGTTGAGGGGATGGGTGAGCCTGGTGGTGAGTATTAAGGAGGGCATGTATTGCATGGAGCACTGGGTGTGGTGCATAAACAATGAATCTTGTAACACTGAAAAAAATAAAATTAAGATGTTAAAAAAAAGACTTATTTTGTTTATTTGTCTCAGAGAGAGAGCAAGCACAAGTACGGGGAGCAGCAGGCAGAGGGAGAAGCGGACTCCCCACTGAGCAAGATGCCCAGTGTGGAACTCAAGCCCAGGACTCTGGGATCATGACCTGAGCCAAAGGCAGACGCTTAACTGACTGAGCCACCCAGGTGTCCCTAGGACATCTTTTAAAATTAAATGCCTGTTCAATTTTTTTCTTTTTAAAATTTTCTATTGAGTTTTTCTGGTTTTCTTTCCTTATTGATTTATAGAAGTTTTTTAGTACATTCTGGACATGAGCATTTATTTAGAATGGTAAGGATATAGCCCTTAGTGACTTATTTTTTAGCTAAACTTTTTATCTTGAGAATTGTAGATTTATATGCAGTTATAAGAGATAATGTAGGGGTGCCTGGGTGGTTCAGTTGGTTAAGCGTCTGACTTGATTTTGGCTCAGGTTATGATCTCAGGATTGTGAGATCGAGCCCAGTGTCAGGATTCACATTGAGCTTGGGGTCTGCTTCAGATTCTCTCTCTCCCTCTCCCTCTGCCCTTCCCTGGCTTGTGCATGCTCTCTCTCTCTCTCAGAAAGGAAGGAAAGGAGGGAAGGGAAGGGAAGGGAAGGGAAAGGAAGGGAAGGGA
>LNAC01000747.1:924-103325 GCA_002007465.1 Ailurus styani
CCCTTGGTCTTCTGGGTGAGGGGCCTGTTGCTGTGATTCTCAAGTGTCTCTGCCCTAGGCAGACTCCCACCACCCTCACCAGGGGCCAGGCTAAATAATCAGCTCGGGTTCGCTCTCAGGAGGTTTTGTTCCCTGAGCGCTTTCCGTACCTCATTGGAGGCCGGGACTGAAAATGGCGTCTCCCAGTCTCCCACCCGGAGGAGCCGAGAGCCTGGGGCCTCAGTCCTCAGCGCACCTCAGAGAAAAGCAGTCCCTCCCATCTCCTGGTCTCCGGCCGCCCTCCGAGCTCACCTGGCCTGTGACTGAGTGTCTCTGTCTCTGGCACAGCCCCGTTTAGAATCTCCGAACCCTGTAGATTCCTGCAGCCACTCCCGCACAGCTCCTCCTGGAGAAGGAAGGAGGGGGTCTCTCCGGGTCTGCCGTCCGTGGGGTCCCCACTCACAGATCAGTGGCCCGGCTGAGCTTCAGATCACAGCCCAAGGTAACCCCGAGCTGAGACACCTCAGCTCAACTCCTTCTCTCCCACCGGCTTCTCTCTGATACCTGAGAGTTCAGTCGTGCTCAGACACCCCTGGTCTTTTTGTGTCCCCGTGGGTCCTGAGACCACAGTGTCCCTGCAGGGGCTTCACCCCCCGCTTGGTCTCTGGGGCGACATCCCTCAGTGGAGCCGACTTCTNGCCAGCAGCCGGCCCCTCCCCCCGGGGTCTATCTTCCCGTCGCCTCAGATTCACTTCTCCGCACAGCCTACCTTCCAGAAAGTGGCCCATTTTCTGTTCCTAGAATTGCTGCTCTTCTTCTCTTCGATCTCTGGTAGAATTTGTAGGTGTTCAGAATAGTTTGATAACTCTCTGGGTGAATTCCTGGGACCTGATGATAATTGGTCTCCTACTCCTCTGCCATCTTGCCTGTTTTCTCACATTTAGGTTTTTTTTTTTTTAATTTTTTTTTTAAAGATTTTATTTACTCATTTGACACAGAGAGAGAGATCACAATTAGGCAGAGAGGCAGGCAGAGAGACAAGGAGAGGAGGAAGCAGGCTCCCTGCCAAGCAGAGAGCCCGATGCGGGCCTCGATCCCAGGACCCTGAGATCATGACCTGAGCTGAAAGCAGAGGCTTTAACCCACTGAACCACCCAGGCGCCCTCACATTTAGGTTTTTAATCAATTTTGAGTTTATTTCTGTGCATGGTGTAAGAAAGTGGTCTAGTATCATCCTTTTGCATGTAGCTGTCCAGTTTTCCCAGCACCATTTGTTAAAAAAAACCTATCTTTTCCTATTGCATAATCTTGTTTCCTTTGTCACAGATTAAGTGATCATATAATCTTGGGTTTACTTCTGGATTCTCTGTTCTGTCCTATTGATCTGTGTGTCTATTTTTTGTGCCAGTACCATACTGTTATAATTACTACAGCTTTGTAGTATATCTTGAAACCTGGGATTGTGACACCTCCAGTTTGGTTCTTTATTTTCAGGATTGCTTTAGCTATTTGGGGTCTTTTGTGGTTCCATATAAATTTTAGAATTATTGGTCCTAGTTCTGTGAAAAATGCTATTGATATTTTGATAGGGAATGCATTAAATCTGTAGATTGCTTTGGGAAATGTAGACATTTTAACAATATTTGTTCTTCCAATTCAAGAGCATGGAATATCTTTCCATTTGTTTGTATTATCTTCAATTTCTCTCATGAGTGTATTATAATTTTCACAGTATGGGTCTTTCACCTCCTTGAGTTGAGTTTACTCCTACATATTTTATTATTTTGGTGCAATTTAAATGAGACTATTTTCTTAATTTCTTTTTCTGCTACTTCATTATTAGTGTATAGATGTGAAATGATTTTTTTAATCCTGTAACTTTACTGTGTTCCCTTTTGAGTTTGAGTAGTTTTTTTTTTTGTCAGAGTCTTTAGGGTTTTCTATATATGGTATTATGTCATCTGCAAATAGTGAAATTTTTACTTCTTCCTTCCCAATTTGGATGGCTTTTATTTCTTTTTCTTGTCTGATTATTGTGGCCAGGGCTTCCAGTACTATGTTGAATAAAAGTGGTAAGATTGGACATCCTTGCTTGTTCTGACCTTAGGGGAAAGCTCTCAATTATTCACCATTGAGTATGGTGTTAGCTCTGGGTTTTTCATAGGTAACCTTTATTATGTTGAGGTATGTTCCATTTAAGCTACTTTGTTGGGGGTTTTTATCATGAATGGATTTTGTACTTTGTCAAATTCTTTTTCTGCATTTACTGAAATGATCAAGTGGTATTTGTCCTTTCTCTTATTGATGTGATGTATCATATTGATTGATTTGCAAATATTGAACTACACTTGAAACCTGGAATTAATTCCCATTTGATTGTGGTGAATGATTTTTTTAAAGTATTGTTGGATTTGGTTTGCTAATATTTTGTTGAGGATTTTCGCATCTATATTCATCAGAGTTATTGTCCTGTAGTTCTGTTTTTTTTGTAGTGTGTTTAATCAGGGTAATGCTGACCTCATAGAGTAAATTTGGAAGCTTTCCTTCCTCTTCTAATTTTTGGAGTAGTTTGAGAACAGGTATTAACTCTTCTTTAAATGTTTGCTAGAATTCACCTGGGAAGCCAGCTGGTTCTGGATTTTTCTTTTTTGGGAGTTTTGTGATTACCGATTCATTTTCATTGCTGGTAACCAGGATGTTCAAATTTTCTCTATCTTCCTGGCTTGGTTTTGGGAAGTTATATGTTTCTAGGAATTTATCAATTTCTTCTAGTTTGTCTGATTTGTTGGCATAATATTCTCTTATCATCCTTTTGAATTTATATGGTGTCAGTTGTTACTTCTCCTCTTTAGTTCCTAATTTTATGTGAGTCTTCCCTCCCTCCTTCCCTCTCTCTCTCTCCCTCTATCTCTCTCTCCATTTTTAATAGGTAGTATTAAAATCAGATTAAAAATGACCTGAAAAATATAAAACTATTTAAGATAATCGAAGATTAAAATGTTGGTGGAAAGCTTTATATTTGAACTCAAATTTAACAGAACTTCATTCTAGTAGCTGGCATGTTGCACATCTCTCACCATCCAAAAATGGGAAGCTTAGAAATTTGTCAAGTATATTTATATTTATATTTTTAATCTGGCTCTGAGATTAGAGGAAATTTTTATGTGGATATTTTAATAAAGGACAAAATGAATGATGAATTTGATAATATTTTTACAATTAGAAACAGTTTTTGAAAACTGAAGGTATAACATGAGGTCAAGCACAGCATGTGGCTTTATGGATATCTAGTTTAATGTAGGAATCGGGTTTGGAGATTTTGAGAGTATATTGTTGTTATACCAATTGCATATTTGGGTCAGGTATTTACTATAAGTGGAATGTGTGATTTGAGATGAAGTTTCTGGTAAAACTTCAGAAGAGAAGTTAAAACTAGAGAAGGTATACTAGAGATTCATGTTGGTTGTATAGATGGCAGAAATGATATTCTGATGTGGGAATTTCAGACCTGTTATCATTTTTATAGAGATCTATCCCATCTCTTCATAAAGGTAGGCCAGAAGAATGTCTGCAACCACATAATACTTTCCCCAGTTGCAGCTTAGAGCCTTATAAATGGTTAAATAAGAGGCACAATGTTTACATCTAAATAATATCAAAATACCTTTATCTTCCATGGCAGAAACTTAATATGGCTCTTGTAACACATTTATTTCTTGTTCTGTATAAAATTGCAGAATTGCAGAGGAGTCCTATAAATAATTAATGTGTTAACATTTGGATAATAGATGGTTTTCTATGTAGCTGCCATATTGAATCTGCTAAAAACCCCACAAACAACAACATAATTATGGCACAATTTGTTGTTTTATTTGTTTTATTTATTTTTTATTAAAATATAATGTATTATTTGCTTCAAGGTTATAGGTCTGTGAATCATCACTCTTACACAATTCACAGCACTCACCATAGCAAGTACCTTCCCCAATGTCCATAACCCAGCCACCCTATCCTCCCCACCTTCCCCAGCAACCCTCAGTTTGTTTCTTGAGATTAAGAGTCTCATGGTTTGTCTCCCTCCTAGTCCCATCTTGTTTCATTTTTTTCCCTCCCTACCCCTCACAACCCTCTTCCCTGCCTCTCAAATTCCTCATCAGAGAGATCATATGATAATTGTTTTTCTCTGACTGACTTACTTTGCTTAGCATAATACCCTCTAGTTCCATTCACATCGTTGCAAATGGTAAGATTTCAGTATTTTTGATGGCTGCATAGTATTCCATTATATATATATATATACCGCATCTTCTTTATCTATTCATCTGTTGATGGACATATACGTTCTTTCCATAGTTTGGCTATTATGGACATTGCAGCTATAAACATTTGGGTGCACATGACCCTTCAGGTCACTACATTTGTATCTTTAGGGTAAATACCCAGTAGTGCGGTTGCTGGGTCCATACGGTAGCTCTATTTTCAACTTTTTGAGGAACCTCCATACCGTTTTCCAGAGTGGCTGCAACAGCTTGAATTATGGCACAATTTGATACAAGATCTTTTTCCAGACAAGAATTAGCATAAATATCTAACATTAGTTGAGCGTTTACTATGTGCCATGCCTAAGTGAAAAACATTATAGAGACTATATAATTAGATCCTTACAACAACTAGAAATTGTTTTATTCCCCCATTTTACAGATGAGATTAATAAAAACTTGCCTGATTCCTCACAAATAGTAATTACAGGCCAGACACTTTGATTCTGAAGCTTGAATTCTTAGTCACTTAACTGTCTTACTTCTGGTGTCACCTACTTCTTGGATGGTCCTAGAAACATGACACTTCAAATACTAGTAGCATTCTCATCTTCCTATTTGCTATAGCTGAAGAACATATGAAAAACTGACCTATGTATATTAAATAGATTTGGTACAGATTAAAAAGTGGTGTCTATGTGGATGGGATGGGGATGTGTTGTGGACTGTTTGAAGTAGGACATAGAAAGAGGAAAAAGAAGCAGGGACTACAATTATCCCTATATTACTCCCTCTTAAAATAGGAATTAATTCTAAAAAGTAACCTCAGATATATGAGTATCTATTAAATTGGGAGTTTCTAAGAGTAAAGATCTGTTGTTATTGTACTACCAACTGGCTTTGAAGAGAATTATTTATACTGCTGCACAGGGAAACAAAGAGTATAATAATTATGAGGGTGGACCCTGAAATCAGATTTCCTATGGACACATCTTGATTCTACTAATACCTTAGCCCCTCTAAACCTTGGTTTCATCTTTTCTTCCTAAGTCAAAGATCATGAGGAGTAAATGAAACAATACACATGAGACATTTATCACAGCATCAGTCATGTTTTTCTTTATCATAATGAGAAATTTCAATTTAATATTGGAAAGTTATTTCTGGTGACTTTTAAAAAAGTCAACTTGTTAAGAAGGTTGGTTGCATTCCATAATCTGAAATGACTGATGTGTGATTTTGTCTGCATTTGTGCACATATCAGATGAGTTTCAGAGGTCCCCTTTAACCCTTTGGTCTATTTCTCTTTTTCAAGTTATCTCTTTTTTCCATTTTTCTTGGTTTGTCTTCACGATATGATTGTGTAATTCATTCCATTTCTGATAACTAAAAGGAATATTTATTAATGCACACTCATAAACTTCTTATGGACCTGTTTCAGTTTTAACTAAACAAAATAACACAAAACAGTCAAGCAAAAAAAATAAGAGAAATGACCCTTTTTTAAACAAGATAATATATTAAAATAATTTATTTTTAAAAATAATTTTAAGTAAATAGAATTTAAACTCTAAACTATAGTGGGGAAATTGCAAAAAAAAAAGCTAGGTAAAAAAATAACAGGCCATTGCATTTAGTTATTCTCTTGTATCTTTATTCACTCATTAATTCATGTTAAAGAATATTTACAACTCTCAATACAAATAGTAAAACTTTGATTGGCTGAGTAACATTGATGTTAAGTGAGAGAGAGCCAGAATAGGCTGGAACAGAAGTGCCAAGGAAATTCATTGGGGAAAAGAATAGAATTTGCAAGTGGTTCTGGGACAATTGGACATCTATTTGAAAAAAAAAAAGAACTTAGACTCATACCTCATACCATAAATAAAAAATAACTCAGGATGGATTATAGCGCTATATGTAAGAATTAAAACTTCTAGGTTGATCACATAGGAGAAAATCTTTATGGCCCTAAATAAGGTACAAAATTCTTAGAAATGGTACCAAAAGCAGACCAAAAAAGAAAAAAATGATAAATTCTGTATCATAAAAATTAAAAAATTCCAGAAACTCTCCAGCTATAGACTGGAGAAAATATTTGCAAATTATGTATGTGATAAAGGACTTGCATCTGAAATATATAAATAATTCTCACAACTTGTTCATAGTAAGACAAACAACCTAATTTAAAAAATAAACAAAAGACTTGAACAGACTTTTCATCAGAGAAGACATAAAAATGGCTAATAAAACAGGAAGAGCTCAATAATCATGTTAGTAGAGAAATGCCAATCAAAATCACAAGATACCAATGCGTGCCTACTAGAATAGCTATAATAAGAAAGACAGTTAATAACAAATATTGGCTAGATGTGGAGAAATAACCCTCATACATTGTTGGTCGGAATGTGAAATGGTATAGCTACTTTGGAAAAGTTTGGCAATTTCATAAATAGCTATATTAACTTGCCTACCATAGAATCCAACATCTATTTCTATGAATTTAATGACAACATACATTCATGCAAAAATTTGAACAGAAATGTTCATAGTAACATATTCAAAATAGACAAAAATAAAAATATATTTCAAATTTCTATCATGAATGCATAAACAAAATGTAGTATATTAATATAATAAAAAAGAACAAAATACTGATACATTCTATAATATGCATGAACTTCAAAACCACCATGCTAGATGAAAGGTATCAGGTCCAAATGACTATATATTGTGTGATGCCAATTATATGAAATATTCAGGAAAGGACACTTTAGAATTATTCTAAAACTGAGTTATGCTGTTAGATGCACAATTCTGTAAATTTACTAAAAGTCAATGAATTGTACATCTACACTGGGTGAATTTTATGGGATGTAACATACTTCAATAAAGATGTTAAAAAAAAAACCTGGAATGCATAAGCATGAGCTGGAACCACAAGTTAAATGTGTTAGTTTTTGTGCCTCTGAACTTGATAGTGTGGGTGTCCTGCAGAAACCAGGACCGTTCATCACAGTGCTAACCATACACACCTTGCCACCACAATAGGAGGGGACAGAAGGAGCCTAATAGGTTCTTTTAATCATATAAGGAGGTGACTTAAACGAAGTACATTTATTCTTTATTTTGAATAGCACTACAATGAAATATATTTAGAAGAATCTTTAACCTCTACTGCCAGAATATTTCCCAGAAATCTTAAGGAGTTAAAGGCAAATAAAACATAGTCCATGTAGCAAAAAAGAATACAAAGAAAATATCAAGGAAAACAGAAGATATCTTAAACACAGATACATGCTTGTGATATAATTTTAAATATAAAATATGGGATATGGCAACATTTTATAAAATGTACCAGAATAAGGTTTTGTTATAATTCGTATAAGGGATTATGAGTTTTAGCTCTTCTTTACACTTGTATATCATAGGTTTTTAGAACTTTTAAAAAAAGTAATATATAATTGGGGCACCTGTGTGGCTCAGTCAGTTAAGTGTCCAACTCTGGATTTTGGCTCAGGTCATGATCTCAGAGTTGTGGGATTGAGCCCCTCTTGGGGTCCTGTGCTAGGCGAGGAGCCTGCTTAAGATTCTCTCTTCCTTTCCCTCTGAGTCCCCACCCCTTGCTTGTGTGTTCTCTTTTTCTTAAAAAAAAAATTAAAAGTGAGATATAATTGACATCTAACATTAGTTTCAGGTATAAAGCATAATGATTCAATATTTGTATATATTGTGAAATCACCACAATAGTGTAATTAACATCCATCACCACACAAAGTTACAATTTTTTTCTTTAAACATTTTCTGTAATAAGAAAATATTATCAAGAAGATGATATTATGATTTTATAAAATACCTGGTCTTTAACTCCAACCAAATAATCAGGTTAAGAGTGTTTATTAAATAAAAAAAATTTATTTTGCTTAAATATTAATAAGACTTTTCTTATGTATTGGCTCAGTCAGTTAAGCATCTGCCTTCAGCTCAGGGTCCTAGGACAGAGTCCCATATAGGGGTCCTTGCTCAGAAAAGTGTCTGCCTCTCCCTCATGCTCACTCTCTCACTCTCAAATAAATAAATAAAATCTTTTTTTTTTTNTTTTTTTTTTTAGTGTTCCAAGATTCATTGTTTATGCACCACACCCAGTGCTCCATGCAATACGTGCCCTCCTTAATACCCACCACCATGCTCACCCATCCCCTCTCCCTCCTCCCCTCAATAACCCTCAATTTGTTTCTCAGAGTTCACAGTCTCTCATGGTTCGCCTCTCCTTCCGATTTACCCCAGTGCACTTTTCCTTTCCTTCTCCTAGAGTACTCCATTTTATTCCTATATTCCACAAGTAAGTGAAACCATATGATAATTGACTTTCTCTGCTTGACTTATTTCACTCAGCATAATCTCCTCCAGACCTGTCCATGTTGATAACAAAGTTGGGTATTCATCTTTTCTGATGGCTGAGTAATATTCTGTTGTATATATGGGCCACATCTTCTTTATCCATTCATCTGTTGAAGGGCATCTCATCTCTTTCCACAGTTGGGCGATTGTGGACCTGGCTGCTATGAACATTGGAGTACATATGGCCCTTCTTTTCACTACATCTGTATCTCTGGGGTAAATACCCAGTAGTGCAATTGCAGGATCATAGGGTAGCTCTATTTTTAATTTTTTGTGGGATCTCCACACTGCTTTCCAAAGTGACCGCACCAACTTGCATTCCCAACAACAGTTAAAGAAGGTTCCCCTTTCTCCACATCCTCTCCAACACTTGTTGTTTCCTGTCCTGTTGATTTTGGTNGGTGTATCTCAATGTGGTTTTGATTTGAGTTTCCCTGATGGCTAGTGAAGATGAACATTTTTTCATGTGTCTGTTGGCCATTTGTATATCTTCTTTGGAGAAGTGTCTGTTCATGTTTTCTAACCATTTTTGACATGATTATCTGTTTCTTGGGTGTTGAGTTTGAGAAGTTCTTTATAGACCTTGGATATCAGCCCTTTGTCTGTAGTGTCATTTGCGAATATCTTCTCCCATTCCGTGGGTTGCCTATTTGTTTTCTTGACTGTTTCCTTTGCTGTGCAGAAGCTTTTTATCTTGATGAAGTCCCAAAAGTTCATTTTTGCTTTTATTTCCTTTGCCTTTGGAGACATGTCTTGAAAGAAGTTGCTGTGGCTGATGTCAGAGAGTTTACTGCCTATGTTTTCCTCTAGGATTTTGATAGATTCCTGCCTCACATTGAGGTCTGTCATCCATTTCGAGTTTATCTTTGTGTATGGTGTGAGAGAATGGTTGGGTTTCATTCTTCTATACATAGCTGTCCAATTTTCCCAGCACCATTTATTGAAGATACTGTCTTTTTTCCACTGGATATTTTTTCCTGCTTTGTTGAAGATTATTTGACCATAGAGTTGAGGGTCTATATCTGGACTCTCCACTCTGTTCCATTGGTCTATGTGTCTGTTTTTGTGCCAGTACCAGGCTGTCTTGGTGATCACAACTTTGTAGTAAAGCTTGAAATCAGGCAATGTGATGCCTCCAGTTTTGTTTTTCCTTTTCAACATTTACTTAGCTATTTGGGGTCTTTTCTCATTCCATACAAATTTTAGGATATATTCCAGGAAGAAATTGACAACCTGAATAGATCAATATCTAGGAATAAGATTGAAGCAGTGATCAAAAACCTCCCAAAAAACAAGAGTCCAGGACCTGACGGATTCCCTGGGCAATTCTACCAAACATTCGAAGAAGAAATAATACCTATTCTCCTGAGGCTGTTTCAAAAAATAGAAACAGAGGGAAAACTTCCAGAATCTTTCTATGAAACCAGCATTACCTTGATCCCCAAACCAGGCAAAGACCCCCATCAAAAAGGAGAATTTCAGAGTAATGTCCCTGATGAATATGGATGCCAAGATTCTCAACAAGATCCTAGCTAATAGGATCCAACAATACATTAAAAAGATTATCCACCATGACCAGGTGGGATTTATCCCTAGGATGCAAGGATGGTTCAACATTTGCAAATCAATCAGTGTGATAGAACAAATCAGTAAGAGAAGAGAGAAGAACCACATGGTCCTCTCAATTGATGCAGAAACACCATTTGACAAAATATAGCATCTGTTCCTGATTAAAACTTCAAAGTATAGGGATAGAGGGAACATTCCTCAACTTAATAAAATCTATCTATGAAAAACCCACAGCAAATATCATTCTTAATAGGGAAAAATTGACAGCCTTCCCATTGAGATCAGGAACACAACAAGGATGCCCACTCTCACCACTGTTGTTTAACATAGTACTAGAAGATCAGACAACAAAAAGAAATAAATAGTATTCAAACTGGCAAAGAAGAAGTCAAACTCTCTCTCTTTGCAGATGACATGATACTTTATATGGAAAATGCAAAAGACTCCACCCCAAACTACTAGAACTCATACAGTAATTCAGTAATGTGGCAGGATACAAAATCAATCCACAGAAATCAGTTGCTTTCTTATACACTAGCAACAAAAATATAGAAAGGGAAATTAGAGAATCGATTCCATTTACTATAGTTCCAAGAACCGCAAGATACCTTGGAATAAACCTAATCAAAGAGGTTAAGGATCTGTACTCGAGGAACTACAGAACACTCAAGAAAGAAATTGAAGAAGATACAAAAAGATAGAAAAGAATTCCATGCTCATGGATTGGAAGAATAAACATTGTTAAAAAGTCTATACTGCCCAGAGCAATCTATACTTTCAGTGCCATCCCGATCAAAATTCCACTGGCACTTCTCAAAGTGCTGGAACAAACAATCCTAAAATCTTAAAACAAAACAAAACAAAAAACAGTTTTCTTACAATATAAAAATTAATGGGGGGTAGGGAGGGAGGGAAAAATAATGAAACAAGATGGGATGGGGAAGGAGAAAAACCATAAGAGACTCCTAATCTCACAAAACAAACTAAGGGTTACTGGGGGGTGGGAGGGTAGGGATAGGGTAGATGGGTTATGGACATTGGGGAGGGTTTGTGCTATGGTGAAGTGCTGTAAAAGGTATAAGCCTAATGATTCACAGACCTGTACCCCTGGGGCAAATAATAATAATAAATATATATAAAAATAATGACAAATACAATTAATATAGTGATATACAATTGAATGCTTGTATTTTTAGTTATTTGTGACATAACCACAAGAAGTTATTTCAGCCCTTCTAAAGGAGTAAAATACATTTGCTAATAGATCATAGCAGCATTGTTTCTGGGCACATGACCAGTGGAGAATGCAAGTCAAACAAAACTTTCCAAGTAATTCTGCTTTTTTCTTTTTACAAAAATACATTTTGTAATAGTTTACTCCCACTTCAGTGGAACACACAAATCACATCTTAAAAGAGAGAGAGAGAGAGAGAGAGAGAGAGAAATATGCTAAATGGTTGGAAAAGCCATTATGTTAGATGAAGATAATTGAATTTTCAACAGTATTTATTTATTTATTTATTTATTTATTTATTTATTTATTTATTTGAAGATTTTTGTTTATTTGAGAGAGAGAGAGAGAGCGAGTGAGAGGATTAGAAGGGAGAAGGTCAGAGGGAGAAGCAGACTCCCCATGGAGCTGGTAGCCCGATGTGGGACTCGATCCTGGGACTCTGGGATCATGACCTGAGCTGAAGGCAGTCTCTTAACCAACTGAGCCACCTAGACACCCCTTTTCAACAGTTTTTAAAGTATCTTTTAGGTTGACCTTTTATAATCAGTTTAGGAAGATGGATGTGAAGCCTTGCTTTGGTGCAATAGGGTTAGTGTAAACCTCTAAGCTTTGGGGTGAGGGACTGGGTTAATCCAGAGTCAAGCAGGAAGATCCTGGTTGCTCATGGGGCAAGTTATTCTTTTCTTACCCATCTCTGCCCATTAAAGTACAGATGGGAGTAATGTGTCTTAATTGTTCTTGAAATCTTTTTACTGAATGCATGGATATTACAATTTCTCAGGCCTCTAGACAGATGCTATGTTACACAGCCAAGGAGAATGGTATTGAACTTCCTGCTATCTAAGGTATTATCAGCATGTAAGCATCTTTGATTTTCTGTTTTCTTTCTGAACAGTTGGCATAAATATGAGAATAAACCACAGTTTCACTTTGTACAGCAACAATGACCTCACTTTCAACTTGTCTGCATAATCATGCAAATATTACTCATAATACACATATTTTAAAAACTAAAATGAATCTCATGTGATCTGGTCCTTCTTCCCATGAAGAAAGTCATTGAAGATGTGCACTTCAGGATGCATGGGAGAAAATAAGTCCCCATGATTTGAGTAAAAGTATTCTGAATTTGATGAACAAAATAGACATTAGATGTAGTAAATCTAATGTGAGTATCTGATAATCTTTTCAGAAATACCCCCTTTAGTCCTCCACAGTGTCTTGTGACAGTTTTTTCCCTCCTGTGGCATCTCATATACAACCAACATGTTTTAGGCTCATACTGGTGCTTTGCACATATTCAACCCAAGTAACGAGTACTTACTTAACTCATAGATGTGGCTCTGACAACTGTCAAAATTTCACATTTCACTTTAGATACATCTAATTCAGCATATTTGTTTATAATTTTCCTGTGACTTCACTTTGTAAAGTTTGGAGAGTGAATTTGAGCATCACCTCTGTGGGTAGATTAGACTATTTATATCCCTCCCAACATTGAGATTCTATATTTCTATGGGTTGATACTTAACTCATCAATCCTCAAAATACATTTCAATTGTTTCCCTTTTTTTCCCATTAGCTTTGCCTTAGTCATTAGTAAATAATTAGTAAATAACTATTGTGATAATTCAGCTATTGAGAACCAAAGTAACAATGGTTTAAGTGGAAGTTAGGATTTAGAGCTCAGTAAAGGCAAGATGACTCAGGAACTAATTGGGATTCAGGCTACTTTGAGATTTCCGTACTGTCATTCCTAGGGAATGATATTTATTATCCAGGTCTAAATAGTACCTCCAACCACCATATCCATGTTTTCAGCAGGATAGGGAAAGGGAGAAGCAGCCTGCACTTGCCTTTAAGGTATGTCTCAGAACTTAATTTACATCATTTTTCCTAACATCGCATTGATCAAAACTTTCCTTTAGCTAGGGTCACAGCTAGCTACAAAGGAGGCTGAAAAGGTTTTTCCTGTGGCCCTTATGCCTGCACCCTCACTCCTGCCTCCTGCTCCCAGAATAACCATGTGTTAAAATGAGGATTTCTATTATTATTGACAGAAAGTTCAAATGCTTATTAAAATATACACAGCACACTCGGATACTATACACACCCACACATACACACACACAGGTTTTCTAGAACATGTCAACATTTTTACACTCTTTAGCAGAGTGGGAAAATGTATTTTCCAGATGTCAATCAAAATTTAATTCAGTAAAAATGAATTACATGCCTGTTTTGATTTGCAGCTTATTTAGTGTGGCACATCACCTTTTGCCATAGATACCTCTGGTGTTTTCAAATACTGCTGTGTGGTTTGAGCAGGCTAATCTCTGTGAGTCTCAATTTCCTCACCTGAAAATGGACACTGTAATATATATCTTATGAGGTATCATCATATTTAAATGATATAATTTATATAAATTTCTTAAAACAGTGCTGCACATATAACAAGTACTCAATGAAGTTAGTTTGAATTAAAAAAAATTCTCAAGTACTGTGAAATAAAAGATAAATGAGTCGCAGTCCATTTACTAAATGACTTTATGGGCATTAGTTCAGCTTTGTGTAGAGAAGAAAGAGTGAAAGTAAGAAGCAGTGAAGAAACTTGTAGTTCTTACCTAACTGTATGAGCTTGAGCAAGTTATTTCTCTTGAGTCTGAGTTTTTTTCCTTTGAAAAATGGCATCAATTATAACATATATCAGAGCTTCTTGAATATTACCTGGCCATGTATATGACATACTTTGAAAACTCAGGAACACTACTTTAAGGTTAGAAATGATATAATAGTTGCTATTAACTAGAATTAATTCACACCAAAATTGTGCTGAAATCTTTACACATACTATCTCATTTAACTTGTTTAAGAATTCTATAACATGGATATTATTACCTTGGTGATTTCCCAGGAAACCCTTTCTGACTCCTCCAGCATGAGAAAAAAAAAAAAAACCTACAGTTCCAAGATCAGAGCATGATTTGTTGGAGGAACTAAGCATTCATACCCAGGTATAGTTGTTTCTAAACCTAATATTATAAAATACATTTTATGGGCTTCTATCATTGGAGTAGTTCAGTGCGTGGGGAGAATGCGCTAGAAACAATAGATGGTTTCAGTTAGCAAGATGATAGAGAATAGAATGGAACAGTGGAAGTCAAGGTTGACGGTTATGCTGGAGACAGTATTTGATGAGCTTTAAATGTAACAGTGAAAATTCAATATGTAATTGAAAAAAATAAAAAAATTGTGGAGGATTCTTATCAATATACAAGCTATGGCTTAGAAACAGTAGAAGAGATGAATTAAGGAATGGAAAAAGAAAAAGGAGGAGATGATTAAGAGGCTGTTTTAATATTCTGGTATGGCTTACAACTGGGGTGCTGATCATGGGAATACTACCTAGTGAGTCTTGTCTAGGAATGTTAAAGTTCTAACATATCATTTATGAGGCAGTGTGTTCAAGAAATTGTTAATTTACCATTTTAAGGCAACCCTCCCGTATTATCAGGAAGGCACCAAAGTTATACCACAATCAGAATTCTGGGTTTGCGGAGTTCTTCCTGAACTAGACCTTTGCCATATTCTCCCTACTTATAGCTTATCTCTTGTTTCTTCTTGCTTTCTTTAAATCCATCTTGGATTTTGGCACCTTTAGTTTTCCTAGACTTTATCCTCTTTATTGTAAAATGTAGGTATTCTTATTCAGATATGGAGAGGTCAACAGATTAAGCAAAGATTTCCATTGGAAAGATAGTTCCTTACTCACAGTTCCTAAGAGAAAGGGACACATCACACCACACAGGGCCACATGGGGGATCCACCAGTGTTGGTCAGGAGGCAGAAAGAGCAAGGGGAAAATGTAGGCAAACCTTTATTATGGTTTCCGCAGGAAGTAGTGGGCAAGACATGGCAAGCCTGCTTTAGGATTGGCTTGTTTGAATAATTTCAGTGGGCTCTGGGGTGTAGGGACTATTAGTGTTACCATACAAGGGCCTGTTGCCCAGTGTGCATCAATTCAAACACTGATACCAGTGTCTTTTGCAACAGAGAAAAAGGTTTTATTGTAGGGTACCAAGCAAGGAGACAGGAGAAGATTTCTCAAATCCACCTCCCTGAAGGGTTGGGTGGGTGTATTTAAGGACAAGGGGTAGGCTGAATGGAGTATGATGATTGAATATAGGGACAAAGGGAGGTGTCCTTTCTGAGCATGTATATTCAGGAATCATGCCTCTTCATGGGATACATGTTCAGAAAATGGCAGCATAAGCACTGATGATGGGGGAAAGATCTCTAGGTGGGTCATCACAGAGGTTACTTTTGTTCTTTCCTTGTCCCTTCTGCACAGCTATAAGAAGTCTTCCCAGTTGGCTCCAATCTTAGCTAGTCTCATTGGTGGTCAGTCAACTTATGCAAAATAGGCTCAGAAATTAATCAAGTTAGCCAGTTTCATTAGGATAGAATGGTAAAATATTTGTCAATGTGTGTTGGTTTCAT
Source organism: Ailurus styani (assembly GCA_002007465.1). Taxonomy (NCBI): domain Eukaryota; kingdom Metazoa; phylum Chordata; class Mammalia; order Carnivora; family Ailuridae; genus Ailurus; species Ailurus styani. The sequence goes on from LNAC01000747.1 coordinate 16,867, forward strand.
TAGTTGTCTGTTTCCTGGCTTTGGGGTGATTAGGGTAGGGGAATACTGTCCCAGAGTGTGAAAACCAATAAAGGAGGTGGTTGGGGTGTGGGCTCTAGATTGCTTGGTGTACATAGGGAAGGTATATTTGCAAGCCAGTTCTTTACTCTCTCTGGGAATTGGCTGGTCCCAGGAAAGGCGGTCCCTCTAGGGCCTGCAAGACACAATCGAGGAGAAAAAATGATTCCTCCTTTACTTTTTTAGGTTCTTGTCTGAGTCCCTTCTATAATAAAGGACAAATTAATAGGAGAAAAACAAACAAAAGTATAATAACATGTATATACTTTCCCCTATGTATATTCAAGATACCCAGGAAAACTGAGTAATAATCTGAATGGCTCAAGTCACCACTTTAAATACCATCTCCAACTAAAAACAAAAATTGTTGGGATGAGGGAAGCCAGGTTACAGGAGGTTATCAGGCAAAACACAATAAACAAGGGTATAGTTGCTATGCAGATTTAAGTCAGCATCTCCTTCAGGAGTTTCTAGGGATTTAGGTATTCTCCTGTTCCTGATATTGAGAGGAAGATACCCATACAAATGGAGATTTCCCTTGCAAATGTAAATGTCTTTTACAAAAGGATAATTTCTATTGGTTTCCAGAGATTTTCTTGTCTGTTTCTTAAAAATAATCAGCCTAAAATAGTCTTTATACCAAAGGGATATATTTTAGGATGGCGTATTCTGTTCCCCTTTAACTCCAAGATGTCAAAGTATCAAATAAAGAAGCTAGGAAATGTTACACTGACCCACTACTTTTCCTCCTAACTCATAAATGATCCTTCTTTTCTTGACTCAGCAAAGTCAGACTTTCTAACAAGTAGAGCTTTCTGGCTTAGTCAAAAACATTTCTTAATGGGCAGGTGGAGGTTGGGATAAAATAGATCCAATGAGTAAGATCTCAGAGCAATATAATTGCTAAATATAATTGGCTTTACAATCATGAAGACTGTGAGAAATACAATTCAGGTATATTTAAAATGGTGTGTCATAATCTATATGTGACACTTGTTACTAGTTAACATAGGAAATCAGTGTATGTTTTATACAATCATTTATGCAGTAAAGTAATGCTGTATTAGATTTCAGAATTCATTCTGTTCTCTGTATTGATACTATGTTACTCTGAGGAAGTCCCTTTACTTCAGTGGCTATCAGTTTCCTCTGATAGCCACTGGTGATTGGAAAGAAAGGATTGGATTAGGTGACCTCTAAAGTCCTTCTACCTTTAGCATTCTATTATGTTGACACTGAAAAATAAAATCATTGAATACATATAGTGCACTACCTATAGGGCTTTCTTTTCATTTTTAACTTGGCATGCCAACTAGGCAGACTCTTCTAGCTTTTGGCTCAAGTATTTTATTACAGCCCTCATCTTTCCCTTCAAAAGAAGTGCAGTTTTAGGGAATTTATTACACATAACAAAACATGTGTTTATGGTTCAGTATGAGAGAACCCACTGTCCCTCCCCACCCCCAATATTGGGTAAAAAACAGCAGCTTAATCAGTGATTATGAATTCTGAGCTCAGCTTTCCATTTACAAACAGTGAGGCCAAAAGCTATAAACATTCTGGCTTCTGCCTGGGGAGAGTTGAATGTTCCAGGAAATGTACATTGCACTGGAAAATCCAGGATTAGTTTTCAATTCCGTAACATGCTGTTTCCAACAATTACTCCTCAAGTTAGCAGAATGTCCTCAGGATTTTGGATATTACTGTGTCCTGGCAGGACTCAGGAAGCTTTCCTTCCTCAGAACTGGACACATTGAAATAAAGCTCTCAGGGAGTTAGGAACTTGTTTAAATTTACCCTCCCACACTTTTTTAAAAACGTTCTTTAGTTGAAATAAGGTAGGCAAAACAGTCTATTGACTTGTAAAAGCCTAAAAGACATATCTTTAAAAAAAATTACTTTATACATATATTTGCATCATGGATGAGGAGAGGCAGGGCTGCTTATTCATACTGGCAGAGTAGCAGTCTTTAAATTCATATTATAATTTTAATGGTCAACACAGTGGAAGGAAAGGAGTTGAGTTTATGAATGGTGATGATGAGAAAAAGCACAAGAAGGGAATATAAAGAAGGTCTAGTTGAATTCTCAAGGGATACCTATTTGGTAATGTTTTCTTAACTTGAAGTATCTTGAAGGTTAAGTGTTCAGAAATGCAAATTAACAGACTTTTAGTGGTGGATGTTTCTTTATGAACACTCTAGTCCCATATTTTTCAATACCTCTAGGGCAAAGACAATGTTCTAGGGATTGCCTGAAAGTAGAAAATAATTATGTCCATCTACTCAGAACATCAGTTTTTACCTGGGGATTATTTTTATGCTGTTAAAAAGAAAATCACAGGCCCAAGGTAGATTCACTTGCCCCAGGTCAGCAAACCAAGATTTAGTTGTAGTTTTAACCTCTCCAGGACTGAGATTTAAGCCAATTAATCTGGACTTTTCTGTTCAGCACCAATGAGGTCATCTGTCACATGGGCCCTCTCCATGCCCCTTTACCCCCAAAGGCAGATGAAGTAATCCACCTAATAAGACCCCCGCCCTAAGGGAACAGGACCTGGCCAGAAATAACCTTTGTTTTGCTTTTATTTGCTAATAACTTCTTGCTCCACCCTCCTTCTTATAAAAACCTTCCATTTTGCACAACTCCCCAGGGCTCCCCTCTACTTGCTAAATTGGATGCTGCCTGATTCATGAGTTGCTTAAGTCAGCAGATCTTCAAATTTACTTGGTTGGATTTTGTTTTTTTTAACAATATTAAAATAAACATTATGAAAACAAAAAACAATGCCTATATTTAAAATAAAACATAAATCTTGAATAAAATGTCCAGTGGCGAGAAGCTGTTTCTGGTTATACTCCCTCACTGTCTGTAGATAGTTTAAGTGTCACTGTTCTAGATTACCTTTGACTTTAGAGTTTAGGAAATTGTACCATATATAGATGTTAAGTTGCCATGGCAGCCCAGATCTGGAAACTCCAATGTTCTTCATTCATTTGCCCAATAAATCTTAAGCATCCACTCACTATGTCCAAGGCACTCTTCCTTGGTTTTTCTGTCAGACAGTCTCCACCTACATGGCTCCACGATGATGGAAACCATGCTGCAGGCCTCACAATGTCTCACTTTCACATCCAAAATAAGAAACAAAAACCTGTTTTCCACAAATAACAGGAAGAGTTTGCATCCATTAGTTCTTATTAGATCATGTGCTTATTACAAAATCAATCACTCTTTCTGGAGAATTATAATGCTTTGATTTGCTAATGGTAGGTGAAATGCTGCCTCTGTTCCTAAGAGGAAGGAACCCATTCAAAGCATATGGTCAGAAAATAGGGTACAGATTGGATTCTCATAAAGAAAAGTGGATTATGATTATGAAAGTCAGAGTAGCTAGATACTGGCTGGCAAAATAAGAGGTGTGCAGTAATAATACTCCTGTGGCCAAAATAATGTCAATTATTATTATTCATAATTCAAAGAGCTTGGTTTTTCATAATATCATGGCAGAGATTGTAATTTGGCAGCCTCTGGGCAAAATTTAGCCTGAATAGTGTTGTTAAAAAGTAGGTTTCAATGCCTTTAGAAGTAGTATGCTTCCACAATTCATTCCTTTTTGTCTCTGATTGCTAGCAGCTTCATTCATGCACATTATTTTTTTTTTTAAGATTTTTATTTTTTTTTATTTGACAGAGAAAGATCACAAGTAGGCAGAGAGGCAGGCAGAGAGAGAGGAGGAGGCAGACTCCCTGCTGAGCAGAGAGCCCGATGCTGGCCTCAATCCCAGGACTCTGGGATCATGACCTGAGCCAAAGGCAGAGGCTTTAACCCACTGAGCCACCCAGGCGCCCTCATGCACATTACTTATGATGTCTGACTCTATTCAAGGGATACTCTAGGAACTCTTTGAGATCATAATTAACTAACAATAATTTTAAGAATGGTTATTACCCTACAGAAATAAATATGACACTCTTTGTGCTTAAGTGATTTGCTAATAACCTTTTTTATGTATCATGGGTCAATTCTGTTTTGAAGTGTATGAAACCTTTAGCACAAGCAAACAAATGGGCCTATGGGAAGGTCTCAGATTCTGTACCAGAACATTCTCTCATTGCCCATTTGTTATTCCTTATAATTTTGATGAACTACCTAGAAGCCTAGCAGTCTGTCTTTTTTTGCCACATTCCATTGGCCTTGAGTAAACATAGACTGTGTCTGGTAGAGCTCACAAGTGGACTCCTTCACCAAGCAATATTGTTTGGTGTCACACAGAAGATAACCCTAGTAGAATGTCAGCTCCATAAGAGCAGGGTCTTTCTTTTATGCACCATTCTTTCCTTAGCTCCTAAAACAGTACAAGGCACAAAGCAAGTGCTCAATATTTATTAAGATGACTTAATGAGGAATATGTACATAGTTTATGACACCAGAATAAAGAGTATAGAGATGACTTTTTTTCTTTCTTTACTTTCTTTTCTTCTCAATGTAAAACTTGCTGTTGTCTTTCTTGCTCATTTTCCTCTCCTGCTACCAGAACTGACCTTTGTCCTTGTTCCATAGCACTGACTTCTATTATACATTTGGGCCAGGTTGGATTGGTCTGGGGGAGTTAGTGTCATTAAAAAGAACTGTGTTCATGTCTAAGGGTACTGTACCACACTGCAAAATTCTGATATTGAGAGGTACACTAAAACAAAGATCAGATGAAGTGATCTCTTATACATATTTACAGTTGCCTATGCATTGAATAATTTTACGTATGTTCAAAAGGGTGTATGTTTTTAAAGCTAGGCCTTATAGATGGACAGGAAGCTTGACTTTTAGATAAAGACTTTATTCTTTGAAGTATTCTTTCAAATACTTCATTCTTATCTGCATAATTCTGCTGTGGATTTGGAGGTTCAGAAGTTTATACCTCTCTATCTTAGACATTATGATTGGTCTCTCTGCTCTGTATCATGATGGAACGGTCTTTGTTTTGTGACTCTTATATCAATAACTCTATCAAATTTTATCAGTAGCTCTATCAAATTTAAGTAAATTATTCTATGTTTGGGAGTTCTATCAATCCAAGCCTAAAACTGACTTATTTAATTATTTATTTATTTTTTTACAATTGACATTTTTAATGCAATGGTTATTTAGTCTGACTATGATGATAAGCTGAGTTGGTAATAAGCTTCTTCCTTTCTTATTAAAGAACTATGAAAAGACTTAAAATAATATAATAGTTGACCTAGACTGAAATCAGAAGTACTTTGTATGAGTTCTTCATTTACAGATAAAGGAACCAAGAAATTCAAACTGGCCTTTCTTATTTTCTAATATAATAATATGACTAGAGTAGGATATTCATATATGCTTTTAATACTGTGGGTCAGGCATTCAATTTTATTTTGGCAGTTAACACAGTTACTGCTCATGGAAAATACATTTCCTTCTAAAGATGCTATAATGCTTTTTATATTTTAGTAGTAACCTTGAAAACAAAGGGGACAAATTTTTTAGTTTGTTTATAACCACAATATCTAAGTAATGGTATTTTAAGGGAAACAAAGACAGAGAAAATAGACCACAAAATTGAATACAGAATTCCTTTCTGATAAAACAAAGCCACTTTTTTGGATTAGTGGGAAAGTAAGTAACAAAACAGTTTGTGTCTCTGGCTATTATATTCTTTTAACTTAAACATGGAATGACTTTCTGCTCCAAAAAGAGTACTAGCACTCTGTGGAGGTTCTTGCTCTGTTAGCTGTACAGTGAATTATACTCTAAAGAAACCAAGTTAGGGCACTGTTTAGAGCAATCATGTGTGGATTTAAAGTATGGTATAAAATAGCTTTCAAGATACATATTTGTTAATGAATTTAGCAGATGTTCATTAAACTGACTTTTAAATATACTTTCAAACTAAAACACATTTTTATTTCTTTCTAAAAAACAAAATTCCTCCTCCAAGTTGAAGCTTCAATTATGTATTTACAAGGAGGAGATAAGATCCAGGTTTCTGAGTAATGTGATTTTAAATCCAAATCATAGAAATAAATGTGACTGCCAATTAACAATTGACTGAGTTCCCACTAAGTACAAGGAAATGACCTAGATTTCTAGGCATCTTAGACTGGTTATTATTTCAAAGGGAAATATTACCCTCTAGTTGAAAATGTTTATTAAAAAGTATATAAACAAATGGGGTCACTTCCATGATAGGTCACCTCTAACTGCAGAATCTGAATTTGCTTTGAAGCTAATCATGTGTTCTGCCAGCAGTGGCTTGGGTGGGGAGTGAGGAAGGGCTGTGGGTTATGGAAACTGTGGAGATTGTGGGAAGCAAAATACACAGGAAGGCAAGACAGAGTTCCACAAAATTAGAGATGGCAATGACATGAGTTGGTAAAACAGGGGTGATCCCTGCTGGCATGTATGTTTTCTTCCACCATGCCTTGGTCTGGGATTTGTGCTCTCAACATTCCCACGCAGCCTTAAGATGTCTGTCCCTCACTTTAGGAAAAGGCCTGATTCAAGGGAAATTCTAGATGAGCCTTCATGTTCCAAGTACATTGCTATTACTTTTTGTCTCACCATCCTTCATTTCATGTTGAGTATTTCCTCTGCATGCAAATGTGGTTAAGGAGCCAGATACCAACGAAGCACTAAAAGCATGTGGCTGCAAATGCTACTTTATTCAGGGCTGGTTTTAAGTAATGCTTTTTCAACTCGGTATATAAAGATATAACAATTTGAAAAAAAAGTGAAAAGTTTTGTCAGTTCTCTTATTGTTTTGAAATATCTAATTGTATTTCGTGTTAATAGCCCAAATATCTACATGGTGAGCTGATTTTATCTCTTTCCACATTTTTTGGTGTTCAATATACATAGTTTCAAACTCATAATTGAGTATGAAGTATTCACTTTACTCTTAAGTATTCACTTTAATCATTTAATGAATGATTTCACTCCATTTTCCTCATTCACATCCAAGTAATATAAGCCCTTATAAGTGCTGATTTAAACTTTATTTTTTAAATATGGTAACTTATTCCTCTTGCTTAACTTGACCTGGATTTAAATTTAGCCTAAGATAGAAACTAGGTCCTCAACGGTTAGTATCTTTGCAGTTGTTGATACATGTGCCTCAGATTTTATTGTGGACCCAGAAGATCAGACAAATTTGAATGGTAGTAATGGAAAAACATCGAGGTGACCTTTATTCAACATTCTCAGCATAGCCAGGGGGGAAATCCCTTGGTTCTCTTAGGGGAATTTCTCGACTTCCTTTCCTAGTTCATAGAGTTATGAGTCAAAGCATAGAATATTCTGACTTGGCTCCATCTGTGACTCTTCCCTATCGACCCAGCTTTCTCTTCACTGAAATTAGGTTGTCATTTTAAAATTATATTTGTTGAAGATTATTTTTCTTTCACCAAGTATTACATACAATTCCCTCTGTTTTAGCTCCATCACATGTATTTTCCTCTTAATATTATCACTTTATGATAATGCTCAATAGCATAGAATTTAGTATTTGATTGAGGATATAGCAATTTTGTGTGATTGGCAGAACTATAGTTGTATATAGCAACCAGCTCAGCCACATTTCCTCCTGAAAACTTGGGCCTTTACAGAGAACTATCTGTATTCTTTTGGTGTGCTTAATACAGATGTCAAACAAACAAAAGGGAACATTTCCATATGAACACACAAAAATGTTAATACATAGCCCTTCAAAACCAAAGGGAAGCTAAAGGACAAGAATTCTTGTTGACATATTCCATATACGTCAGCTTCCAGGGGGACATATCAATGTGTGTAAGGGTAGATAGTAGTTCTGAGGACATAAATTGGAGAGATCCAGCATAGCTGCAATTTGGAAAGTAGTTTGGAATGGCAAGAGAATGAGCAGAGCAGTCAAGTGAATAAAGGAAATTCCTGTAGTAGTTTAGGCAAAGCTACTGAGGGGCTGAAACAGATCAGTGCTAGTGACAATGGAAGAAGGGAAGAGAGGATAGATGGCATAGGGAGATAGAACTATCAAGACCTAATATTTTGGACATAGGAAGGGAAAGAGAAGAATAAAACAAAAATGACTATTGGATACTTTCTCATTTCTTCAAAATACAGGTTGCAGAAGAAAGAATTGATGTTTTTAGGGACAATAACAAGTTTAAGTGTGGATAACTGAAAATTGGACACTTGTCTCTGTGCTTAAGAAAAGAGGTCATATCTAGGGAAGTAAACTTAAGCAGAGTCTGCTTTGGAGTTGACAACTGAAATAGGTGAATATTGTCTAGGGAAATGATTTAGAAGATGTGAATCAGGCCAAGCGTAGAACTTGGGGAATGCTACCCTATAAGGGAGGGCAGAGATGTGAATCAGTGAAGGAAGCCAAGAAGTAGTCATTGGAAAGTATGGGAGGAGAGCAGTCAGATACCAGGGCAGAAGCCAAGGTGTGACAAAATTTCAATGATGAAAACTCATACCTTTTATATATATTTTACAGTTAGAGAAGGCTTGGAAGTAGATTCAATCTTGTTTTCTTCACTGTAAAATTTTGGATGACTTTGCCAGTTATGATTATTGGTGATTTCTTTTCATAGAGTAGTTGATAATTTAATTTCTTAAACAAGTTTCTATTGAGCATGTAACTTTGCATTGAGCTCTAAGATAAGCAATACTGAGGGCATAAAATTGACATGAGATATACCGTTGCTTTCAAGAGACTTATAATCTTACTGAAGTTGCTGGAACAGAACACAAGGCAATATATATAATAAAAGGTAAATGGAATATTTTTAAATGATAAAATATATGGTCTAGAGAATTCCACTATTAGTCATAAGAAGGGAGAGACTAATTTTACTTGAAGATATCACAAAATATTTACCAGGATCTCCAGGTCACAGTTTACTTGACTATAAGACCACATCAAAAAATTACTGCTAACATTTCTTTTGTATGACAGTGGTTTCTTTTCCTCACAAAAGTTGAAAAAGGTAAACTGAAGGATGAGTTAACAGTAGAACTGCTTGTGATGAGTAAAATGTGAAGAAGAAATTGGGACAGAGGCACAGACATGGGGAGAACTTCATATGAAGATTGGAATTTTGCAACTACAAGTCAGGGAACTACCAGAAGCTAAAAGGGAGGAGATCTTTAGTGCCTTCAGAGGGAGCTGCCCCTGCCTACACCTTGATCTCAGACTTCTAATGTCCAGGATTATAAGACATTACATTTCTTTTTAAGATACTTAGTAGTACTTTCTTAATGGCAGGCCTCGAAAACTAGTGTGCCATCTTATCTACACCTAGGGCTTCAACCACCATCATAAATTTTCAGTTTTCCAGGGAAGAGATTTCCAAAATGTGTGCCTCTGGACTCTGGTCTCTGGAGAGAGGCTCCACAAGGAAGGATGCTATGGGCAAACACCTGGAGTTTTAGAAGACATTGTAGAGGACACTCACCAGAGTCCTGTAGTCAAGAGTCAGAATTCCTCACATATGTGACAACACCCATAGCACTCTTGAGAAATTTATCTGGAGATACAGAACTCTAGTGCAATGAACTGCAGGCTTTCAAATTGTTATTGTTGCTTGATTTAGTAAACCTCCCAAAACAAAGCAATTGATGTCAGAAATGTATGTTTTACATGTATATTTTTTAAAATTTTGGACAATTTTAACACCTTTTGTGATAACTTTTAGTGCTTTTGCATTTCTTCAAACACATTTTGCTAATTGCTGTTCTAAAGACATCTTTTTTTTTAAATTTATTTATTTTTTATTCTTTGCCCCAGGGGTACAGGTCTGTGAATCATCAGGCTTACATCTTTCACAGCATTCACCAAAGCACAAACCCTCCCCAATGTCCATAACCCATCCACCCTATCCCTACCCTCCCACCCCCCAGTAACCCTCAGTTTGTTTTGTGAGATTAGGAGTCTCTTATGGTTTGTCTCCTTCCCCATCCCATCTTGTTTCATTATTTTTCCCTCCCTANGATGGAACTGGAGGGTATTATGCTGAGCAAAATAAGTCAATCAGAGAAAGATAATTATCATATGATTTCTCTGATATGAGGAACTTGAGAGTCAGGGTGGGGGGTCGTGGGTGGTAGGGAGGGAAAAAGATAATCTAAAGACATCTTTAAACATGATTTCAAATGGTATGCCATGTTCTGTGTGTGTGTGTGTATGTGTGTGTGTGTGTGTGTGTGTTTGTGTGTTCTAAAATACACAATTACATATTTTGGATCTGCAAAAGCACAATAACTTTTACTTAAAGTGTGACTTGTCTTATTTTTTAAATAAATTGGAGCATTGGAATAATTTAGAATTAATGCATGAGCCTAAAATTGTAGTTCTCCATTTTTTTTTAAATAAACACTGCTTTTAAATAAACCTCATTTATTTTAGGATAAACCTCAAGTGTCAACTTTTCCTATCTGTAGGATAGTACCAACCTCTTGCTAGTTTTTGTCCATCATAATTCTGAATAGAGTAAAACACCAAGTTTTTTCTTGGGAACATTTCCTTTTATCTTCGATAAGAGGAAATTTTCTCTAATCAGCATCTTAGAAGTCATTCAGTTCTACTTAGAGTTAGTTGGTGATAATTCCATTTTACACGCATTTTAGATAGTTACATTTTTCTGCTTTATGTTGTTTTATCTTGGGTTTTTTGATATATTTATGGGAGACATCTATAATAGTCTAGTTGCTAAACTTACTGCTAATTTGCTCCTTTTCCCTGTGCTGTTTGTGTGGCATTGAACCAACTGCTCTACAAACGTTTCTTTAGCCACATAGATACAACTGGGGATCAGAATAAATAGGTAAACATGACCATGCGGGCACTGAGAATATAGTGCGATAATAATCAGTCCTTAAATCAACCAGGGTTTGCTCCTTTTGGGCATACATTTTGCATTGCATCACAATAATAATTTGTGACAAGTGTTTGTACCAGAAATCTAGAGAAACGCCCATAGCTTTGAGTACTTTGTACTTCTTATTAAGCTGTAGCTGCAGACTCCAATTTTATTGAAAGAAAATAGCTAATTATCACACTATTCTTTTCCTCAATAAGTAAGGTGGCTTTAAAAGAAGTCTAGCATTGCCTCATACATAGCAGAAGAAAGCCAACAAGGACAGAAGATAATTTCCAACTCTACTCGACCCTGTGAGTCCCATGTCTATAAATATGGATGTCTCAAAGCCAATAAAAATAAACATCATATAAAACTCTTGGCCTTGGGGCTCCTGGGTGGCTCAGTGGGTTAAAGCCTCTGCCTTCAGCTCAGGTCATGATCTCAGGGTCCTGGGATCGAGCCCCATATCGGGCTCTCTGCTCAGCAGGGAGCCTGCTTCCTCCTTTCTGCCTGCCTGTCTGCCTACTTGTAATCTCTCTGTCAAATAAATAAATAAATAAATAAAATCTTTAAAAAACAAAACAAAACAAAAAAACTCTTGGCCTTTTATGTATTAGTACTATTGACTATTATTAAGGAAGAAAGAGCATAGGAAACAAAGGTCGTGGTAGACTTAGTTTACTTTATTATTAAAGGTCTTGACTCCAAGGTCTAGTATTTTCTTAACCAAACATCTTAGACTACAGAATCCTTCCTAATCATTGTGTTCTGCCCATAATGAGCTTGCCTTTCCCCTTCCCAATCTAGATATCATTCACAGTCTGTAGGGTGTAAGAGGCATGCCTGAGTATTTATCATTCTGCACTTTTAGCACAGGGGTGACTCTAACAATATTTATACTACTCGAGGGGTTAATTTTGTGTGTATGGAGTTCCCTGAGTCTGTTAGATTCTTTAATCAGCTCTGTGCTTTGCTACTGTGGCAAACTTTTAAACGACAGCCATTTCTAACCCAATTGTCAGGGGCTTGGCAATATTTGAATGTCAACCTTCTCAACTTCCAGTTGGCCCTCAAATACTTTGCATAGATTCTCCCCTAGAGTGGCCAAAAGTTTAGGGCTTCATGTGATGGATTGAGAAAGCAAGAACTTTATTTTTCCTATAAATTCATGTCAGTCTTTGTTGGTAAGGATGAATTTAGCATTTTCTTCACCTTGATAACCTAACTTTTTTCAAAGAAATAAGCAGTACCCTGTTATAATGCAGCTGCTGAGCAGATTACCTAGCTTTTTTGTTGTAGAGGACAGTAGGCAATCTGAATGGATTTTACAAGGGATGTGTGTTTAGGTGTGTGTCAGTGTGTCTGTGTCTGTGGCCTGTGAGCGACTGATGGAATGAATGAAGGAAGGAGAGAGGAGGAAAGAGAATGAGAGGGAAAATGTGGTAGCTTCAATAGGGAGTTGAAATGGGGTGAAAGAGCAGAGATGCATAAAGGAGATACTTGGGAAGTTTGTTCATGCACAATATATTTCCCTCTTCTATTTCCCCAAACAGTGCAGTAGAAATCTGTGTTTCTTCATTTCTGCTGGTTTCGCATTTTGAAAATTTAAAAACTTGTATACCTTTTATACACTTGTATGTATATATGGAACATGTATGTGGAACATACATGTATGTTGGGACACTTGCATACCTTTTATATAGAACCACTTATTTTTATAATTTTGCTTTTCTCCCTCCACACACAAATGTCATTTAATGAATCATTGGAAAGTAAATTGCAGACATCACGGACACCTCATCCCCAAGTATTTTAACATGTAAATTCTGAGAATAAATATTCTCCTATGCCGTCATTATTGAGCATAAGAAATCTTTTTTTTTAAGATTTTATTTATTTATTTGACACAGAGAGAGATTACAAGTAGGCAGAGAGGCAGGCAGAGAGACGGAGAGGAGGAAGCAGGCTCCCTGATGAGCAGAGAGCCCGATGCGGACCTCGATCCCAGGACGCTGAGATCATGACCTGAGCCGAAAGCAGAGGCTTTAACCCACTGAGTCACCCAGGCGCCTGAGCATAAGAAATCTTAACAATAATTCAACAATATAAAATATCATCATTTCATATTCAAATTTCTCCAATAGCCTCAAAAACCTTTTTAGAGCTAGTTCTTTTATATATATATATTTAAAATCCAAGTTACATTCAAGATTCATATCTTGTGTTTGAATGACTATACCTCCTTAGTATCTTTCCACTTAGAACAGTGTTCTGCCCACTCCTTTTTTTCCCCCGACATTGACTTTTTGAGGCATTCAGGGCAGTTGTCATATAAAATGTCTCACATTATGGGTTTATCTGATTATTTCTTCATGATTAGATTAAGGTTAAACATTTTTGGCAAAAATTTTAAATGATGTTATGTAATTTTTATTGTATCACATAATTCCCAGATGTCCAACTGTTATTTGGTTAAGCTGCTGCATGCCAGATATCTCCATCGTAAAAGCATATTCTCTCCTTTCTAATTGTAAGTAATTTATGGGGCAATAGCTTGAGTACATGTAAAAATTCTGTTTTCAACAATTTTAACCCAATAGTCTTACATCTTTGACAAGTCAATTATTATATTAGAGGTTGTAAAATTCATTTTTTAAAAAAATTCTATCGTTTTTTCCACATTTATTAGAGATTCTCTGTCTTAACCATCTCTATTAACTCATGGCTTCCTTGTATTATTGTCTATAACCTCTATTATTATTCTTTTTTAACTGAAGTATAATTAACATACAATGTTATATTAGTTTTAGGTGTACAAATAATGATTTAACAATTCTATACATAGTGCTGATTGAGGTGAGTGTACTCTTAATCTCCTTTGTCTATTTCACCCATCCCCCTACCCTCCTCCCTTCTGGCAAACTTTAACCTATAACCTTTATTATTTTTGATGCTCAAAGTATGCAAAATATTTCCAGTTGGAGACTTCAAATCTCAATCTTTTTTTATCGTGGTAAAAATATATAACTTAAAAATTATCATCTTAATCGTTTTTAAGTGTACAGTATAGTAGTGTTAATTATGTCCACTTTGTTGTGCAATAGATCACTAGAACTTTTTCATCTGGCAAAAGTGAAACAACACTCACTGAATAACAACTACTCTTTTTTCTCTACCTTAGCCCCTAGTTAATGCCATTATACTTTCTATTTTTAAGAGTTTGATTACTTAAATACCATACAAGTGGAATCATACAGTATTTATTTTCTTGAGACTGCCTTATTTCAGTTAGCCTAGTATCCTTAAAGTTCGTCCATGTAGTAGCATATGACAGGATTGTCTTCTTTTGGAGGCTGAATAGTATTCCATTGTATTAACAAACCACATTTTCCAAATCCACTCATCCTTCAGTAGACATCTAGGTCACTTACATCTCTTAACTATTGTGAATAATGATGCAGTGAATGTGGGTGTGCAAATATTTCCTTGAGATTGTATTTTTAGTTCTTCTGGATATATATCAAGAAGTGGGATCATATGACAATTCTGCTTTCAATTATTTTATGAATTACAGAACTGTTTTCCAAAGTGGCTGCACCATTTTACATTACCATCAACAGTGCACAAAGGTTTCCAATTTCTCTATATCCTCACCAACACTTTTTATTTTCTGTTTTTGATAGGGCTATTCTAATGGGTGTGAGGTGATAGTTCATTGTTATGATTGGCATTTCCACAATGATGAGTGATGTTGAGCATCTTTTCATATGTTTTTTGGTCATTTGTTGTATTTCTGGAGAAATGTCCATTCAAATCTTTTACATTTTTTTTGATTGGGTAATTTGGTTTTTTTGTTGTTGTTGAGTTGTAGTTCTTTTTATATTTTTGATATTAACCCTTTATAAGATTTATGGTTTACAAATATTTTCTCCCATTCCACAGATTGCCTTTCTATTTTGTTGATGGTTTTCTTGCTGCACAGAAGCTTTTTAGTTTGATGTAGTCCTACTTGTTTATTCTTGCTTTCATTGCATATGCTTTTGGTGTTATATCCAAGAAATCATTACTAAATCCAATTTCATGAAACTTTTCTACTATGTTTTCTTCTAGGAGTTTTATAGTTCCAGGTCTTACAATTAAGTGTCTTATCCATGTTGAATTAGTTTTTGAGTTATTTGGTGTAAGTAAGGGCCCTGCTTCCTTTCTTTGTATGTGGATATCCACTTTTCCCAGCAGCATTTGTTTAACAGGTTTAAGAAGCTATTATTTCTGGGCACCTGGGTGGCTCAGTGGGTTAAAGCCGCTGCCTTCGGCTCAGGTCATGATCCCAGGGTCCTGGGATCGAGGCCCACATCTGGCTCTCTGCTCAGCGGGGAGCCTGCTTCCTCCTCTCTCCTCTCTCTGCCTGCCTCTCTGCCTACTTGTAATCTCTCTCTCTNAACACCCTCGTTGATGATCATTTGACTATTTACACAAAGGTTTATGTCTAGGCTCTTTATTCTGTTCCATTGGTTTATATGTCTATCATTATGCTAATTCCATACTGCTTGATTTACTATAGTTTTGTAGTATGTTTTGAAATCAGGAAGTATGAGACTTCTGGCTCTGTTTTTATTTCTCAGGATTGTTTGGGCTATTTGGTGTTCTTCGAGATTCCGTATGAATTTTAGTGGGTTTTTTTCCTATTTCTGCAAAAAATGCCTTTGGGATTTTGATAGGGATTGCATTGAATCAATCTGTATATTGCTTTTAGTAGTATGAACATTTTAATAATATTAAGTCTTCCAATCCATGAATATGGATGTCTTTCCATTTATTTGTGTCTCCTCCTCCTCCTTCTTTTTCTTTTAAGCCAATATTTTGTCATTTTCATTTTTCAAGTCCTTTTTCCCCTTGGCTAAGTTTATTCAAAAGAATTTTATTCTTTTTGATGCTATTGTGAATGGGACTTTCTTAATTTTCTTTTTGGATTGTTCATTATTAGTGTATAGATATGCCAAATTTTCTGAATTTGCCTATTCTAATTTTTTTTTTATGGAACACTTAGGGTTTTCAATGTATATGTTCATGTCATCTGCCAACAGATGACTTCTTACTTTCCAAATTGGATCACTTTTATTTCTTTTTCTTGCCTAATTGCTCTGGCTAGGACTTCAAGTACTATTCTGAATAAAAGGGGTGAAAGTAGGCATACTTGCCTTGTTCCTGATCTTAGAGGAAAAGCTTTCAGTTTTTCATTGTTGAATATAACGTCAGCTGTGCGTTTTTCATATATGGCCTTTTTTATGTTGAGGTTCCTTCTGTACCTAAAAGGAGGATTTTTTTTTCATTAGAGGATACTGAATTTTGTCAAATATTTTTTCTGCCTCAATTGAGATGATCATGTAATTTTTGTCCTTCATTCTGTTAATGTGGTGTATTATACTGATTGATTTTTGTATATTGAAACACTTTTGCATTCCAGGAAAAAGTTGCACTTGTTCGTGGTACATGATCCCTTTAATCTGCTCTTGAATTCTGTTTTCTAGATTCTGTTGATGATTTTGCATTAATATTTATCAGAGTTAGTGGTCCATGATTTTGTTTTCCTGTAGTATCTTTGTCTGGTTTTGGTATTGGGTAAAGCTGGCCTCATAAAATGAGCTTGGAAGTGTTTCCTCCTCTGAAATATTTTAAGAGTTTGAGAAGAATTGCTTTTAATTCTTCTTTAAATATTTTACAGAATTCTGCTAAAAGCAATCTGGTGCTAGGCTTTTCTTTGTTGGGAGGTTCTTGATTACCAATCTAGCCCCTGTATTATCTTTAAGTCTGTACAGTTTTTTTTTATTTGTTTATGATACAGTCTTGGGAAGTTGGATCTTTCTAGAAATTTATCCATTTATTCTAGGTTACCTATTTTGTTGGTGCATAATTGTTCATAGTAGTCTCTTACGATACTTTTCATTTCTGTGGCATCAACTAATGTTTCTGCTTTCATTTCTGCTTTTTGTTATTTGGGTTTTCTGTTTTTTTAGTTTAGCTAATGGTTTGTCAATTTTGTTGAACTTTCAAACAATTCAAATATTACCACTTGTGTGTGTGTATGTGTGTGTGTGTGTGTGTGTGTGTGTTTTGAAGCAATATCATGGAATTGTGTTGTTACTCGATGGTACCCAGGATTTCATTTACATTTGGATCATGCTTTTTAAAAACTTCTCATTTTTCTTGAGAAGAAATGGAATATATGAATAGGACATGATATCATAAGAGAAAGATGTTAATGTGAATGTCAAAAAGTAAGTAAATGACCAGAACCAAGGTGATACCTAATAAAGAATACGTTACATGGGTGTATGGTAAAGTGATTAATAGTCTCCCATCTGGAAACTCATAAAACTGCACTAATTAATTAATTTATTTATTTATTAATTTATTTTTAAAGATTTTATTTATTTATTTGACACAGAGAGAGAGAGAGAGAGAGAGATTACAAGTATGCAGAGAGGCAGGCAGAGAGAAGAGGAAGCCGACTCCCTGCTGAGCAGGTAGCCAGATGCCGGGCTTGATGATCCCAGGACCCTGAGATCATGACCTGAGCTGAAGGCAGAGGCTTTAACCCACTGAGCCACCCAGGTGCCCCAACTGCACTATTTTATAAGTAATTTTGGTGAATATCTTATCTTGTGTTTCTCAACCTTATCTCGATCTGTTTCTTCTTTTACTGTGATGCTTGGCATTATCTTAACCTAAGCAATCACACTCACAGATTGCCAGTTTCACTCCAAAGTTCTTGCCCTCATCAACATCCATTACCTTGGATGTTTTCCCATGTATTTTCTATGCTAAATGCTTAGACTGTGCTGTCTTTATAGAGTCCTAAAATGGCTTCATCTACCTAAGACACGGCTTCATAGTCCATTTATGGGATCTTGTTTCCTGGGTTTCTTTTCTAGTCTCCTGTGTCTCTTATTTGTCCTTTAGTCATTTCATGCCCCTCTTTAGCCTGCTCCCAGCACAAACCTTATTACTGTTTCTTCCCAAGTGTTTGTTCCTTGTTTGAACATTCTAGAGGAAAAACTAGAAGCCATATTGTATGGGACCTTAAAAGACAAGGGTCAGTTGGCAATTTAATATTTAAAAATGTGATAGGTATGGCAATTTAATATTTTAAAATGTGATGAATATATATGAGAGACCAGAAAATTGCAAATAAGATACATAGCTTTCAAAAAGTGGAGTTTAAAAAACTATATTTAAAAATATGGAAAGTAGAAAATATGAAAAAAGACAAAATGAATTTTATTATAATTGGTCTCAATGAAAATATTAAACCTAGTAATTATTTTTAAGATTTTATTTATTTATTTGATAGAGAGACAGCAAGAGAGGGAACACAAGCAGGGGGAATGGGAGAGGGAGAAGCAGGCTCCCCACTGAGTAGGGAGCCTGATGTGGAGCTTGGTCCCAGGAACCCTGGGATCCTGACCTGAGCCAAGGTCAGATGCTTAACAACTGAACCACCCAGGCGCCCCTAGTGATCTGGTTTTTAAAACATACAGAAATATGTTGTATTTTAAAACAATTAAAAGGATACTAAGAAGTTTAAAATAAAGGCATTAAAATATGTACTTACTACCATATAATAAAATAAAGCCAAAGTAGCAAAGTAGAATTTTTTTAAAGTCAGCCAAAATAGAATTTATAGGGGAGAATATCATATGGAACAAAAAGGAATGCCATACTTTTGTAAAGGGCACAATAGAATAAGATGTTATATCGAAGTTGGGATAGATAGAATTTTAAGATGTTGCCCTTCCCAGTGACCCCACCCATGTGTAATCCTCTCTCTTTGACTGTGGTCAAGTCCTGTAACTTGCTTCTAATTAATAGAATATGGCAAAGATGAAGAAATTAAGGCTTATAACCAGTTGACTTGAATTTAAAGGGAAGTCATTCTGGGTGGGTCTGAGCGACTCAAGTGAGTTCATTAAATCTCATGCTTTTCATGAATTCAGAGATTTGAACAAGCAGCCTCTTTCTTTCTCTGTCAATTTCTCTCTATCTCTTTCACCTTTGCTGGCTTTGAAGAAAGAAGTTGCCATGAATTCTATGCTTATAAGAAAATTAATTCTGTCAATATTCTGAGGAATCTTGGAAGTGAGTTGTTCTCTAGTCAACCTCAAAATGAGAATACAGTCTTGCTGACACCTTGATTTTAGTCTTATGAAACCCTGAGTAACTAATTTAGTTAACTTTTACATAGATTCCTGACACACTTAATAAATATGTGTTGTTTTAAGCCAATATGTATATGATATTTTGCAATGCAGCAATAGAAAATGAATACAAAAGTTGAACATATATGTAGCAAACATTAATAGCCCCTAAATATATAACTCAATAACTGATAGAAATTTGAGAAGAGATGAATCAAAAATCGATGTGAAGAGTTTGGGATAATTTTCTCAGAAAATAATTAACAAAACAAATTTAAATATAAACAAAGAGATAAAAGATTTAAATATGGTCAATAAACTAATATATATTTAGGTTACAATCTTATCTGAAACCCACAAGACCAAATGAATTTCAGAATTTAGATTTTTTTTGTAATAAAGAAAAATGATATAAAACATATGCTATTATCCTTGAAGGGATCTATCACAAGACTCCATGATCAAATCTTAATATTTCTACAGCTAAAGAAATAAATAAAAAATAAAGACACCAACTTCCTGCCTATCAGGTCAGGTTAGTTTTTCGTCACAGAATCCATTCAGGGCAGCTTAGATTTTTCCAACAAATAAGTTTAAAAAAATCTTAACTTTGGAGACTTTTGAGCTTTAGAATTGCAAATAAAGGATTATAGGCCAGCATTTTATATGTAACATTACATCCAAAAATATGAGAATACATATTCTTTTTTAGCACCAGAGATTCTTTACAAAAATTGTCCTAGTGTCAGACTTGTAAAAAATCCTCAATATATTCTAAAGAATCAGCAACAAAATGTCTTCTGACCTTGGTGAAATAAAAATTGAAGCTTATAACAATAGGATGGCTTTAAATAAAAACCCCAAACCTTATATTTCTGGAAATAAACTGTTAAATAACCTTTTAATAGAATAGGAAATGATAAGATATTTATGGAATGCAGCATAGCAGTACATTAAGAGGTTATTTATTACTTCAAATATATTTATAATAATATAAATATATTAAAAAATAATTTAAGAATACACTAAAAACCCAGAAGAAAGGGCAACGGAGAAGAAAAGGAGAGGGCAATACAAATGGCTGAACCATCAGAGTATGGCCTGCTTAGCTCAGTGGGAGATGGAAAGTCAACCCTGCAGAATGGTATACATGAAAGCAGTTAGGGGAGTAAGAGTTCTCCAAGGAAAAGAAATTTTTTCTCTCAATCATCCTTTCTTTCCTTCTTTCTTTCTCTCTCTCTTTTTTCCTCTCTCTTTCTTTCTTTCCTTCTGTATGAGATGATGGATGTTTAACTAAATTTAACTGTGGTAATCATTTCCCAAGATATATAGGTCAAATCACTATGTTCTACATCTTAAATTTATACTGTACTGTATGTCAATTTTATCTCAAATGGGGATTAAAAGATTGAAAAAAAAGAAAAGAAAATCACCTTCCCACTCAGCCCATTTGACAGTATCCCAGCAATGAAACTTGAGTACCATCTGGTTCTGGCAGTGGAGGACTGATTACCTCCCTTTTAGGGCAGGAGAATAAAGTCTCCTTCCATTTATTTGAGGTGTTCAGTGGAATACAAGCTCCTCACTTAGCCGATTGAACCTGCAAGGTGAGGGCAAGGAGAAGGGGTTTTCAATGGTGTTTGGCTGGAGTAAAGCAGGTATTGCCGAAATTGTTAGGCAACCCTTTCTTCAGTCCCTTGGCTGGTGNTGCAAAGTGAGGGCAAGGAGAAGGGGTTTTCAATGGTGTTTGGCTGGAGTAAAGCAGGTATTGCCGAAATTGTTAGGCAACCCTTTCTTCAGTCCCTTGGCTGGTGCAAACAAGCTTTTCTTGGAGCTTATTTTGTCTGTACGTTACTTGTTCTGACTTGGAGGCTTCTACAGCACCTCTTCTGAGGGGTGCATGAGGCAGCCGGGAAACTCACGGAACCACAGAGCTCCATGATGTTCCTCAAGTTCTTGAGGGCTCCAATCTGTCAGGTTTCTTTTGTCTTCCTTTCGGGGTCTTCCTGTACTTGTTTGTTGAGTTATATCCAGGGATTCTAGTTGTAAGAGGGAGGACCTAGGAGGAATGAGGCTACTCCATCTTGTTGGAACTGAGAGTTTTCCAAATGCTGTGATTTTTATTTTTGGGGAAAGTGGAAGGTCACTCTATTCCCTTTTCCTTGGTACATATTGTTGGAGAAGAGGTTTCTAAGTCATGCTGCTCTGTTGAGTTTTTAGTAAGAGATTTTGGCATTGTTCCTTCTAGTTTCTGTTTTCTCTAGGATCCAGGAATGCTTCCAATGAGAAAGGTGCTGTTTTGGAAACAAGCACAACATGTTATGTCATACTCTGAATTACCCCTGCCTTTCTGGTTCATTCTTACCTTAGAGTGAATTCTCTCAGGAGTCTTGTCAGCCTTTATCCAATGAGACTTTGATTTGCCTAGCCCAAGGTTTTTTAACCTCTGTACTATTGATATTTTGGACAATATAATTCTTTGTTGAGGGGGGCTTTCTTGAGCATTATAGGGTATTTAGCAATATTCCTAGCCTCTACCCACTAGATGCCAGTTGCAATCTTCCCCATTCCCACAGTTGTAACAACAAAAAATCTCTAAACATTGAAAAATGGCCCTTACAGGGTAAAATTGCTTGTGGGAACCACTGGTCTGGCCTCTTTGTCAGACTTGTCCAACACATCTGAAGGTCATTTGAGTTCAAGTTATGGTCTGTCTTTAATGAATTCTGCAAATAATAAAAGCTCACACCTATCATTATTTTGAATATATATTCTTACTAACTTGGGTAGAGACTAGAGGTGATTATTTTAAAAATCCTCTCTATACTTTTGTCGAAAAGAGTTCTCCACAGGCACCATTTGTACCTCTGACCAAGTTATTTTTAAAAAAATAATTCAATAAATTCAACGCTCGGTCTATGAAGAATGGAAGAAATGGTTTTAGTGGTATTATGAATTTGTACTCAAGAGCACATCCATAGGTGATTCTGTCTGGAAGTGCAGACTTTCCTTGGGAAATTTATGCAACCTGGGAGTTATTGAAAAGAAATTGTCTCTTCCATTAAGGGAAGACGTAATTGAAGAAGAAATTTGAAGAAAATAGCAAGAAGATTTTATTTCCTTTATTGTTTTCATTGAGTTCCTCTCTCTATGCCCCAGATGGAAAGAGATTTGTATCCAATATTGTGTCTTTATATCTGGGAACCCCAGAGGCCTCTCTATTAGGCTCTACTGCATCTGCTATTTTCTTTGTAAATTAAACATTTTTTTTAATATTTGGGAAGCTTTTTATGGAATTTCATTTTATCCTCTGAAGAATTCTGTGCATTCCAAAATATATTATTCCAAATCAATGTGCCTAAATTGAATAAAAAATAACATGCCTAAATTGAGTATAGAGCTATAAACACAACTCATTCTAAAATTATATGCCTAAATTAGTTTCTAAAGTGAAAAAAAATGTTAAAGCACAAATTGTACATCTGTAGCCTAGAACAAAATACACACACCTGAACCAATCTCTTTGTACCCAGTGTTGGCAGAAAGGGCAACATTTTATTTCAGCATAGAATATGACCTTAAATTGTTACTTGAGAGGTACTTGGGGATAAGCTTGACCAGGAGGCAGAACACTCTGGAAATCTAGACCCAATCACAAGGTAAGACAGGCACTGAGGCACAAAAACAAGACCTAAGTGATAAGTGATAGTCCCATTTGGCAGGACAAATCACAACTCTGAGCCTAGGACAAGGTTTGTTATGGAATAATCCAGATATTGGACTATATGATATTTCTAGATAGGCAGGCAGCAGAAAATGGTACTGAGGCTCCAAAATAAAGGTCCCTGTAAGATTTGTCACAGAGCTAACGCAGGGTTTATGAACTGTTCTTAGTTGGGATCTTGTTCTTAGTTGGATTAAAAGATAGAAATAGTAAGGTCTGAGAGGAATGGGAAAGATTTTAGGGCAAGAAATCTTACTTAGAGAGACCAAGATATAGTCCCTGAGTGGAAATGAAGTGAGGTGTTATTTCAGAAGCAAGGTAAAAGTCCTATTACAAAAATTTTGTGGTTGAAGTAAGTCTATTGCTGACTCATGTGAATTATTGAACTAGATTTTCTTAACTTCCCTACATCATATTCAAGACTGGACCAATGTCAGATCTTGGATGAGCACCAAGCCTGCAGGTGAGGATCACATTATCGCTAATCATTGAGGGAGAATTCTATGAGAGCTGTCAATGTAAAATTGCACTAGACAAGGTGAACTGGTAAGAAAGAATTTATTAAAGACTTTTGCAAAAGGAAAGAGATTGAACTCAACTCCATCAAAACAGAAGGCAGGAAAAATTTTAAGCACTGGAGCAAGCTAGTGAAAATGTACTGGAGGATGTTAGCAGGGAAGTTGGTTTATGTGATTAGGCCAACTGTGTTTGTTAATTATTCTTAGTGAAGTTAGACTGCAGCCCTCCCACAGAGACTAGGAGACAGGGGCCCTCTCTTTCTTTAGGAAAAAAAAAAACTTTACCTCTTTAGACCACTTTTAGAAATTGAAGAAATTGAGAGGAAAAATTGAGAGGAAGTTACAAGATTTCTCAAATAACCCTTGCGCCTACAGAAGTTTAGCCTCCCCATTATCAACATCCCCCACCGGAGTTGTACATTTATTACAACTGATGAAACTACATTGACAAATCAATCACCCAAATTTCATAGTTTACACTATAGTTCACTCTTGGTTTTGTACATTCTATGGGTTTGGACAAATATATAGTGACATGTTTCCATCATTGTTTAGAATCAAACAGTATTTTCATTTCCTAAAAATCTTCTGTGCTCTACCTATTAATCCCTGCTTTCTATTCATCCCCTCTTTCTGTTCAAACCCTAGCAATCACTGATATTTTTACTGTCTCCATAGTTTACATTTTCCAAAATGTCATATAGTTAGAATCATATGACATGCAGCCTTTTCAGATAGGCTTCTTTCACTTAGTAATATGCATTGAAAGTTCTTCTATGTCTTTTCATGGATGGATACCTCACTTATTTTTAGTGTTGAATAATATCCCATCAAGTGAACATAGTTATTTATTTAACCATTAGCCTACTGAAGGACATCTTGGTTGCTTGCAAGTTTTGGCAATTATGAATACAGCTGCTATAAACCTCCTTGTCCAGGTTTTTGTGTGGACATCAGTTTTTAATACCTTTGGGTAAATACCAGAGTTCCAGAGAGTATAACTGCTGGATTTTGTGGTATAAGTATGTTTAGTTTTATAAGAAACTGCAAAACTCTCTTCCAGAGTGGCTGTACCATTTTGTGTTCTTACTGGCATTGTCTGAAAGTTCCTGTTGTTCCACATCGTCACCAATATTTGATGTCGGTATTCTGTATTTGGCCCATTTTAAAATCCCGTGATTTAAAAATTTTTTTAGTCTATTGATGTGCCTGGATTACATGAACTGATTTTCAAATATTGGACCAACCTTACATACCTGGGATGAATCCCACTAGGTTGTGATGTATAATTCTTTTTATATTTTGTTAGATCAGTTTGCTAATATTTTTTCGAGGATTCACACATCTGTGTTCATGAGAGATATTAGTCTGTAGTTTTTTCTTATAATGTCTTCGTCTTATTTTGGTATTACAGTAATTCTGGCTTCATGGGATGGTCTTCTAGGAATTATTCCTTCTGTTTCTAATTTCTCAGAGATTAAAGAAAGTTGGTATAATTAAATATTTGGTAGACTTCACCAGTAAATCTGTCTGCCTCAGCGCTTCCTGTTCTGGAAGGATTTTAATTATTGATCCAATTTATTTCCTAGATATTGGCTTGTTCAGATTGTCTATTCTTATGTGAATTTTGGCAGCTTGTGTTTTTCAAGGAATTTGTCCACATCATGTAGGTTATCAAATTTGTGGACATATAATTATTTATATTTCCATTTATTATATTTTTAATGTATATGGGATTTTAAATAATATTTCTTCTTTTGTTTCTGGTACTGATAAGTTGTCTCCTTTTTTTTCCCTTATACTTGCTAGAGGTTTATTGATTATATATATCTTTACAAAGAAGTCGTTTTTGATTCCATTGATTACTCTTTTGGTTTCCTGTTCTCAATTTCATTGATTTATGCTCTAATTTTTATTATTTATTTTCTTCTGCTCACTTTGAATTTAATTTGTGCTCCTTTTTCTAAGTTTCTAGTGGTGGAAATATAGATTGCTGACTTTAAGTATTTTTTTTCTTTTCCAAGATAGACATTTAATGCTATAAATCTCTCTCTAAGCTTCACTGCTTTCACTGGTTCCCGCAAATTTGTCTTTATTTTCATTTAGTTCAAAATACTTTTAAGTGTCTTTTGAGATTTCTTCTTGGGCTCATGTGCTATTTAGAAGTGTGTTGTTTTATCTCCTTATATTTTGGTATTTTCTAGTTTTCTTTCTGTTCTTGATTTATAGTGATTCCACTGTGGTATGAGAGAACACACTGTATGATTTCTATTCTTTTAAAGCTGCCGAGGTGTATTTTATGGCCCAGAATGTCATATATCTTTTTTAAAAAAACTATTTATTTAAATTCAATTTAGTTAACATATAGTGCATTACTAGTTTCAGGGGTAGGATTTAGTGATTCATTAGTTGCATATAACACCCAGTACTCAATAACATTAAGTGCCTTCCTTAATACCCATCACCCAATTACTCCATCCCACCACCCATCTCCTCTCTAGTAACCCTTACCTTGTTTCCTATAGTTAAAGGAGTCTCTTATGGTTTGTCTACCTCTCTATTTTTATCTTACTTTATTTTTCCTTCCCTTCCCCTCTGTTCATCTCTTTTGTTTTTTAAATTCCACATATGAGTGAAATAATATGCTATTTGTCTTTCTCTGATGGACTTATTTCACTTAGCATAATACATTCTAGTTCCATCCTCATCGTTGCAAATGGCAAGATTTCATTCTTTTTTGATGGCTGAGCAATATTTCATTCTTCTTTGTCCATTCATCCATCAATAGACACCTGGGCTCTTTCCATAGTTCGGCTATTGTGGACTTTGCTGCTATAAACATTGGGGGGGGTGTGTGCCCCTTGGAATCACTATTTTTGTATCCTTTGAATAAATACCTAGTAGTGCAGTTGCTGGGTCACAGGGTAGTTCTATTTCTAACTTTTTGAGGAAACTCCATACTATTTTCCAGAGCGGCTGCACCCATTTGTATTCTCACCAACAGTGTAAGAGGGTTCCATTTTCTCCACATTCTCACCAAAATCTATTGTTTCCTGAGTTGTTAATTTTAGTCATTCTGACTGGTGTAAGGTGGTACCTCATTGTGATTTTGATTTGTATTTCCCTGATGCTGAGTGATGTTGAGCATTTTTTTCATGTGTCTGTTAGCCATTTGTATCTCTTTGGAGAAATGTATGTTCATGTCCTCTGCCCATTTCTTGACTGGGCTTTTGTTTTTTGGATGTTGAGTTTGGTAAATCCTTTATAGATTTTGGATACTAGCCCTTTACCTGATAAGTCATTTGCAAATATCTTCTCCCATTCCATAGATTACCTTTTAGTTTTGTTGACTATTTCCTTTGTTGTGCAAAAGATTTTATCTTGACAAAGTCCTAATAGTTCATTTTTTATTTTGTTTCCTTTGCCTTTGGAGATGTGTCTAGCAAGAAGTTGCTGTGGACGAGGTCAAAGAGGTTGGTGCCTGTGTTCTTCTCTAAGATTTTGATGGATTCCTCTCTCAGATTTAGGCTTTTCATCCATTTTGAATTTATTTTTGTGTATGGTGTAAGAAAGTGGTCCAGTTTCATTCTTCTATATGTAGCTGTCCAATTTTCCCAACACCATTTGTTGAAGAGACTGTCTTTTTTCCCTCAGATATTCTTTCCTGCTTTGTTGAAGATTAGTTGGCCATAGAGTTGAGGGTCCATCTCTGGGTTCTCTATTTTGTTCCATCGATTTATGTGTTTGTTTTTGTGCCATACTGTCTTGATGACTACAGGTTTGTAATATAGCTTGAAGTCCAGAATTGTGATGTCTCCAGCTTTGACCTTCTTTTTCAAGATTGCTTTGGCTATTTGGAGTCTTTTGTGGTTCCATACAAATTTTAGGATTGTTTGTTCCAGCTCTGTGAAAAATGCGGGTGGTATTTTGATAGGGATTGCATTGAATGTGTAGATGCTTCGGGTAGCATAGATATTTTAACAATATTTGGTCTTCCAATATATGCACATGGAATGTTTTCCATTTCTTTGTGTTTTCCTCAATTTCTTTCATAAGTGTTCTATAGTTTTCAGAGGACAGATCATTTATCTCTTTGGTTAGGTTTATTCTTAGGTATCTTATGGTTTTTGGTGCAATTGTAAAAGAGATCGATTCCTTAATTTCTCTTTCTTCTGCTTCATTGTTAGTTTATGTCAATGCAACTGCCTTCTGTGCATTGATTTTATATCCTGCTACTTTGCAGAATTCCTGTATCAGTTCTAGCAATTTTTGGATGGAGTCCTTTGGGTTTTCTACATGGAGTATCATATTGTCAGTGAAGAGTGAAACTCTGACCTCTTCCTTGCCAATTTGGGTGCTTTTTATTTCTTTTTGTTGTCTGATTGCTGAGGCTAGGACTTCTAGTACTATGTTGAACAACACCGGTGAGAGTGGACATCCCTGTTGTGTTCCTGACCTTAGACGAAAAGATCTCAGTTTTTCCCCATTGAGGATAATATTGACTGTGGGTCTTTTGTATATGGCCTTTATGATATTGAAGTGTGTTCCCTTTATCCCTATACAGCAAAGGGTTTTTATCAGGAAAGGATGCTGTATTTTATCAAATACTTTTTCTGCATCTATTGAGAGGATCATATGATTCTTGTCCTTTCTTTTATTAATGTGGTGTATCACATTGATTGATTTGCAGATATTGAACCACCCCTGTACCCCAGGAATAAATCCCACTTGGTCATGGTGAATAATCCTTTTAATGTAATGCTGGATCCTATTAGCTAGAATTTTGGTGAGAATCTTGGCATCCATGTTCATCAGGGATATTGGTCTATAATTCTCCTTTTTAGTAAGGTCTTTCATTTTGAGATCAAGGTAATGCTGGCCTCATAGAATGAGTTTGGAAATTTCCATTCCATTTCTATTTTTTTGAGCAGTTTCAGAAGAATAGGTATTAATTCTTCTTTAAATGTTTGTTTGAATTCCCCTGGGAAGCCATGTGGCCCAGGACTCTTGTTTTTTGGTAGATTCCAACCCAATTCATTGCTTTTTATGAGTCTATTTAGCTTTTCTATTTCCTTTTGTTTCCATTTTGGTAGTGTATATGTTTCTAGGAATTTATTCATTTCTTCCAGACTGCCTAATTTTTTGGCATATAATTGCTCATAATATTCTCTTATAATTGTATTTCTTCAGTGTTGGTTGTGATCTTTCCTCTTTTATTCATGGTTTTATTTATTTGGGTCCTTTCTCTATTCTTTTTGATAAGTCTGGCTAGAAGTTTATCAATTTTATTAATTCTTCCAAAGTATCAGCTCCTAATTTCATTGATCGATTCTACTATTCTTTTGATTTCTATTTCATTGATTTCTGCTCCAATCTTTATTAATTCTCTTCTCCTGATGGATTTAGGCTTTGTTTGCTGTTCTTTTTCTAGCTCTTTTAGAAGTAAAGTTAAGTTGTGTATTTGAGACTTTTCTTGTTTCTTGAGGAAGGCCTGTGTTGCTATATACTTCTCTCTTAGGACCATCTTTGCTGCATCTCAGAGGTCTTGAGCTGTCATGTTTTATGTTAATTTGCTTTTATGTATTTTTGTAATTCTTCTTTAATTTCCTGGTGGACCCATTCATTCTTTAGTAGGGTGTTTTTTGGCCTCCATTTATTTGTGGTCCTTCCACATTTCTTCTTCTTGTTGACTTCAAGTTTCCTAGCATTGTGTATGAAAATATGCGTGGTATGATCTCAGTATTTTTGTATTTTTTTATTTAAGATTTTTATTTATTTATTTGAGAGAGAGAACACAAGCGGGGGGGAGGGGCAGAGGAAGAAGGAGATGCAGGCTCCACATCAAGAAGACAACTGGATGGGGATGCAAGGCTTAATCTCAGGACCCCAGGATCATGATCTGAGCCCAAGGCAGATGCTATAGCAACTAAGGAACACAGTCACCCCAATATTTTGTTTGTTAAGGTCTTTTTTGTGATTAGTGACATAGTATGTGATCTATTCTGGAGAATGTTCCATGTGCACTTAAAAAGAATATGTATTTTGTTGCTTCAGGATGAAATGCTCTGAATATATCTGTTAAGCCCATTTGATCCAGTGTGTCATTCAAAGCTCTTGTTTTCTTGTTGATCTGCTTAGAAGATCTGTTCATTACTGTGAGTGGGGTATTAAAGTCTCCTATTATTATTGTATCATTATCAATAAATGAATTTCTTTAATTTTGTTATTATTTGGTTTCTATATATGGCTGCCCCCATGTTATGGGCATAAATATTTATAATTGTTAGATCTTCTTGTTGGACAGACCCCTTTATAGTGTTCTTTTTCATCTCCTATTACAGTCTTTGGTTTATAATCTAGCTTTTCTGATATANTGTTATGGGCATAAATATTTATAATTGTTAGATCTTCTTGTTGGACAGACCCCTTTATTATGATATAGTGTTCTTTTTCATCTCCTATTACAGTCTTTGGTTTATAATCTAGCTTTTCTGATATAAGGATGGCTACTCCAGCTTTCTTTTGATGTCCATTAGCATGACAAATCATTCTCCACACCCTCACTTTCAAGATGGAGGTGTCTTTGAGTATAAAGTGAGTCTCGTATATAAGAAACTAATATATATAGTATATATACTATATATACTAAGCAGTATATAGATGGGTCTTTTTTTTCCTATTCTAATACTATATGTCTTTTGATTGGATCATTTACATTCAGAGTAATTGTTGAAAAATATGAATTTAGTGCCACTGTATTNCTATTCTAATACTATATGTCTTGATTG
Source organism: Ailurus styani (assembly GCA_002007465.1). NCBI lineage: Eukaryota > Metazoa > Chordata > Mammalia > Carnivora > Ailuridae > Ailurus > Ailurus styani. Next base: position 47,017 of record LNAC01000747.1, read on the forward strand.
GATCATTTACATTCAGAGTAATTGTTGAAAAATATGAATTTAGTGCCACTGTATTTACTGTAAAGTCACCATTCCTGTAGATTGTCTCTGTTCCTTTCTGATCTTTGTTACTTTGGGGCTCTCTCTCCACTCAAAGAATCCCCTTTAGTATTTCTTGCAGGGCTGGTTTAGTGTTCACAAATTCCTTTAGTTTTTGTCCTGGAAACTCTTTATCTCTCCTTTCATTCTGAATGACAGCCTGGCTGAATAAATTATTCTTGGCTGCATATTTTTCCCATTTAGCACATCGAATATGTCATGCCAGTCCGTTCTAGCCTGCCAGATCTCTGTGGACAGGTCTCTTGCCAGCCTTATGTGTCTACCCTTGCAGGTTAAGGATGTCTTATCCTGAGCTTATCCTTATCCTGAGAAAATCAGGATTTTCTCTTTATCTTTAATTTTCAAGCTTCACTATAACATGTTGAGGTGTTGATCTATTTTTGTTGATTTTATATTTTATCTCAGGCCTCCTGGACTTGAATGACTATTTCCTTCCCCAGATTAAGGAAGTCCTTAGCTATAATTTGTTCAAATAAACCTTCTGCCACTTTCTCCTGCTTCTCATCTTCTGTGACTCCTATAATATGAATATTATTTTACTTTATGGAATCACTGAGTTCCCTCAGTCTATCTTCACAATCTAATAGGTTTCTTTCCTTCTTCTTTTCAGCTTCCTTATTTTCCATCATTTTATCTTGTGTGTCACTGATTAGCTCTTCTGTTTCATTCATCTTCATTTTTATAGCCCCCACTTGGGACTGCACCTTGGTTTATAGAATTTTTGTTTTTGGCCTGACTAGTTTTAGTTTTCTTATCTCTACAGTATAGCATTCTCTAGTGACTTCTATGCTTTTTTCCACCCCAGATAGTATCTTTATAATCATTGCTCTAAATTTTAGTTCAGACACCTTACTTATATCCATATTGAATAAGTATCTGGCAATGAGTAATTCCTCCTGTTCTTTCTTTTGGGGTCAATTTCTCTGTCTTGTCATTTTGTCCAGGAAAGAAAGGAAGAAAGAGAAAACAACAGCAACAAAAACAAAAACTTAAGGAAGAGTTTCTGATGTATGCTGTGAACACTCTGCTGTTGCATTTTTCTGCTCTTTTCCACTGGTGCATCCCCTACAGAGTTCCCCCTTGCTTGTAGGGGGGGAGGGTTTGGACCTTTAACTAGGTGTGCTCTGATTTGTTTGTTAAAATAAGCCTGGGAGGGGAGGTGGGGGAACCCAATCTAGGACAAAAGAAAAAGGAACAAAAATGCAAACAAACAAAAACCTATAGGCCTGATTCCAAAGAATAGGAAAAAAAGATGGGAAAAAAAGGGTAAGGAGAGAAGAGAGAGAAAAAAAAATAAGCCTGATCCAAAAAATAAGAAAAGGAAACAAACTGACAAATGAACAAAAAATTACAAGCTTGATATCAAAGAGAGAGAGAGAGAGAGAGAGAGGAAGAAAAAAACAAAAAGAAAGAAACTACATATAAAAAAAAGATAAAAAGTAAGAAATAGAAAAATAAAAAATTTTTAAAATTAAGAAAAGAAAAAAAAAAAAAAGGAAGCCTGGTTCTATTTCCACCAGAAGTTGACATTTTGGAGCATTCTTTTATCAGTAGACTTGGAATATGTAGGAGGGTGGCCTGTTTCGGTCTTCTTGAGGCTCTCCCTCAGAAGGGGAGGTCTGCTGGGCTGGCTCACAAGCTGACTTGCCCTTGTAAAGATGCCCCTGCCTGGCCCAGGGGGCCATGATTTAGTGGTAGGGGACTCCAGCCTCCAATGGAAGCCTTGTGTTTCCTTCTGAAGTCCGACTGTGCTGGTGGGTAGGGGGAGAGAAGGATATAGAGAAAGAAGAATATAGAGTCACCCGTGATCTAAGTGAAGAACATACATGTAAAATAACTCATAACATGTACATGCTTATATGCATGGGGCAAGCCATGCCCTCTTGACCCTTGGGAGGGGAATTCTTGGCCACCACTGTTTAGGTAGGAGGTCCTCTCAGAAAAGCAAACAATCTCCTACGTCTGGGGGGCTTTTGTCAGTTCCCTGACCTTAACCTATCTGTTCCTGGGCTGTCGGTGTGCCTGGCACCATAGATCTGTCTTTTATTTCAGGCTAGTGGCTGGGATTAAAAACTCCAAGTTTTAAAGGGCCTAGCAAAGTACAGATCCATTCCCCTCCAACAGAGGAGAACTTCTAGTTGCTCCCAGCACCATTCTGTCCCAGAAAAGCATTTACACAATTTGCACACAGAGGCTAAAGTTTATTTTGTAATGCTTAGCGAAAAGTTGAAACCAGGTTATCAGCCCTCTGCATGCAACTCAGTCTTCTACTCCTCTCTGTCCCAGAAAAGCCGTCACACAGAGGCTCGAAGCTATTGTGGCAGACAGCAAAAAGCAGTGGCTAGGTTATCTGCAGTCTGCCCATGTCTCTGCTCTCTGCTCAGTTCCGTCCCAGAAAAGCAGCTGCTAGGTGGGAATACAAAGGGTTAAGTCTATTGTGGCTCTCAGCAAAAAGCTGTTAAGAGGTTTTCTGCCTTCTACACACACCTCTGACCCTGCTGTTGAGCACTATTCAATGGCTCTCAGCTAGCCTTTTATCCTTGGAGAGGCAAAATACCCTCCTCTAATGTAGCCCTCCCAGTGTGACCCAGGGGATCTCCTCACCAGAGCTTATTGTGCAGTCTCTACCCACTTCACTCTCTCCCTCTCCTTGACTTTGCTCTGCAGAAAGGGTTCCCTTCCCTTTACAGCCCCATGGCTTTCCTCTCCCCCAGTTTATGGCTCTGAACCTTGCATCGACCACTCTCTCTCCCTCCAACTGTGCAGATTGTTTTCTTAATCCTCAGATTATATTCCTAGTTGTTCAAAATAGTTGGATGTTGATCTAACTGTGTTTGAGGGACAAGGCAAGCTCAGGGTACACCTACTATTCCACCATCTTAATTCCTTCCCCAGAATGTCATATGTTTTGATGAAAATTCCATGTAAGGTTGAGAAATATGTGTATTTAGCTATCCTTGGGTGAGTAGTCTCCAGATGTCTATTATATCTAGTTTATTGATGGTACCCCTGAAACAAACAATACATTATATGTTAATAAAAATAAATAAATAAATAAGAAATCTAAAGTTTAGCTAAACTGATAGGAACTTTAACTGTTTTTCAGAGCAACAGGATGGAGTGGAGGGGAGAAAATACTATTTTTTATATACTGAATATGAATTCTATAAAACAGATTATTTGTTAACAGAAAAAGTTATTTTTTTAAAGATATTATTTATTGATTTAAGAGAGAGAGAGGGAGAGAGTGAACATAAGCGTGGGGCTGAGAGGGGCAGAGAGAGAAGGAGAAGCAGATTCCTTGTTGAGCAGGGAGCCCTATGCAGGGCTTGATCTCAGGGATCATGACCTGAGCCAAAGGCAGGTGTTTAACTGACTGAGCTACCCAGGTACTGCAAAAAAAGTTATTTTTAAGACTCTTTAAGACTGTATATTTTTAAATTATACAACCAGTAGGAGATGCAGGCAATATTTGAATCAGATATCTCTGACATTTGCTATACTAAGTAAATCATATCTTTAGTCTTTTCAGCTTTAAAGCCATCTGCTTTATTTGCTCATCTAATTATGATGAAAATTTCTGCATATATATATCTGGATATTATTTACATATATTTCACCTTTTTTTACCTTATTTTTTTAAACAATTCTGGCAGTCTACTAGTCACACCATGTAATTATGGTATACACTGATTACTTATGAACACTTATAAAATCTGCCCTTATTCAGGAAAATTAAAAATCTGTTATAACCATATGACAATGTGTCTTAGGATCATCCAGGATGTTTGGAGAAGGTTTGAACTTTTTCAAACCATAGATCTGAAAAAAGAGACTGTGACTTCAATTGGAAAATAAAATATTGTGTTAATATAAATATGTGTCTCATTATAAGACTATTGTAGACATTTTGTGATGATTGCTCACAGCAGTGCCATGCCACGAACTCACATAATAACAAGGATTTCAAGCAAGAAAATCTAATTACACCTACAGGCATTATGGCTAAAATAGTACTGACATATGTAGTTCTTTATCCAACATCACTCTTGCATTTCATGGGGAAAATGAAAAAAAAATGCAGCCAACATTAAGAAAAATTTCCTACAAGTGTTCTAGAATAAACTGTTTACACATTTTCATTTTGCCCTTCCACAGTTGTTTAAACAGAAATAAGATGGGAGAAAAGAAAAGAACTTAGCAATAATCACGCGTCAAGTCTAATTTATATAATGATGTCACCTAGTTTGGCAAAAATATCATAACCAGACACGGTTGTCATTGTCTAAATATGCTATTCTTGATGGTATCACAAATTGTAAATAATACAAAAGCATTTTGTTTTTAAAAATAATTTATTTTCAAGGAATTTCAGTAACTAAGAAGGACATAGATATTGACATTTTAGTTAATAATGAATAGCCAAAGGCATTTTCACCTAATTTTAGATAAATGCTCCTAGAGCATATCTTTTTTCAAGTGCCTTTTTAAGTTCTAAACAACATTTGTATTTATTTCTATCTTAGGTGTTTGTACTCACTCATGTGGGTTTTCTTTATTCCTGAAAGGAAATTCTTCACTTCATCTGTTTTGTTAGTTCATAATGCTTTAATGAGATAATTGCAGTTTGTGATGTTTTTGAATCATCATACTCCATTCTTATGTACTTGGTTTTGATGAAGAACATTAAGGGTATGGCCTATAGCTTTTCCATTCTTTGATCTAGTAAATTAACAGCTTACATACTTATAAACTGTGGCAAAGACCCTTGCTAAAGGGCTGCCAAATCTCCAAACCCGAATCAGATGTCATGTGAGCAGTTCATAAGGGAAGGGAGGAAAGCAGAAAGAACCATGGAAAATGCACAGTAGCCAATAGAGAGAGTAGCTGTTGAGTCATTAGGGACACTCATGATGAATATAGTCATGAAATGGGCTTAATCTCCAAATCTCAGAGAATTAGTTCATATTCAAGTCTTGTTTGTTCTTTCTATAAAACACAGACTATTGCATTTTAGAAATAAGGCCTATTTTAATGATGCTGGTATTATTAACAAGAAAACTAGACAGAGAGGGAGAAGAGATTGGAGTCTTAGCTGTCTTCAGCAACAGCTTGTCCACCAAATAAAGTTATGATACAGTGCCTATAAGATCACTTCTGCATTTCAATTTTTATAATTTTAGAGGTCTATAATTATAATAACTTACATTTATATATAAATCTGAATTTTAAAAAATTGTATGTTCATTTTATAAACAGGTGTATATATTCAGAACCTGAGCCCTGATATTTTCAAATATTGTTTCTTCATACTCCATTTGTTTGTCCCCCAATTTTCCTTCTTTGACTCATTTTTCTGAGTTTGCCAAGTATAGAAAAAGTCATCCATTTGCTTGTCAGCGCTGGCACTGAAGATCACTATAGTCAGAAAATTCTATCTTAATGCCCTCCTTCTGAAAGGAACTCTCCATTCAAATTTGCTTTGTCAAGGCTTTGATGAATGTGTGGGAGGTTGCTTCTTTATAGTTTTGCTTGAAGTATGATTGAGGAATGATTTTAAATATGAATGTTACACATATAAATGAGGCTGAATATGGACTTTTCATTGTTTGTAGTTAAATGCACAAGCAATTCTACATTGTTTTTACTAAAATAAAAGACAATAGAAATCAGGGAAGTATAGTGTTTGTGAAGAATAGAATACTTAATTTTGCATTGTTTTAAATAATTTTGTATTTTTATTATGTTTTATCAATTTATGTCTAGGTTTTACTTATTTTAGTATTTGGTATTCAGATACAATTTTAAGTCCAAAATTAAGCCTGAAAAAAATAAAACTAAACAAAGACAAGACAAAATTAGGCCTGGAACAATTCTGCATTGTTGGTCTGACTGAAAATTATACACACATTGAATATTTATTTGAGATTCATTGTCTCTTACAATATGTGTTCCTTTCTTTCTTTCTTTCTTTTTCTTTCTTTTTTCTTTCTTTCTTTCTTACTTACTTTCTTTCTTTCTTTCTTTCTTTCTTTCTTTCTTTCTTTCTCTCTTTTTCTTTCTTTCTTTCTAGAGAGAGAGTGGGTGGGGAAGGGCAGAGGGAGAGAGGGAATCTTAAGCAGGCTTCATGCCCAGCACAGAGCCCAACTCAGGGCTCAATCTCACAACCCTGAGATCATGACCTGAGCCAAAGTCAAGAGTTGGATGCTTGGCTGGAGCCACCCAGATGCCCCTATATTTCTGTTGTAGATATCTAACTCCTCTACTCCATTCTTACTGCCTCTTTGCTTATTGTTTAGGTCATTGCAGTGAGTATCTAAGATATCTCTTACTTTCATATTCCCTTCCAATTAATTCAAGGCATAACTGTCTTATTAATGTTCTTACAGCCTCTGGCCTACCAGAAAAGCGCCAATGGCTCACTGTTTCCAAATAGATAAAAGGTATACAGCCTAGCTTGACAAAGACTCAAATCTTTCTTTTTAAATTTTTTTGTATCACTTTCCTCCTAATTCCTCTGAATTAGTATAAAGTGAGATTAATTATACTAATTGTAATATCTGCACATTTTATGTAATTTTTTATCTCCATTTCTTTGTTCAAGTTCTTCCTGTCCCCTAGAAAATCTCTCCTTTCCCATGTCTAGGTTCCTAAATCATAACTCTAACTGGGAAACAGATTATATAGTGTCTCTGAGGCTAGCTAAGATCTTTTGGTTTTCTATTCTTCTATAGTGACTTTAACGATATTCTCTTAATGATACTAAGTGCTTTCCATATTGTATATTAATCATGTGTACATTAAGACCTTCTTCTGAGAGACCATAGCTCCTTGGTAATAGATTTAAAGCTCCTTCATGTTGTATTTGGGATTGAGAAATACTTATTTTGTTATCTCCTAAAGTGTCCAGATACTCAATAAATGTCTGATAAATGTTGAGGTACCCTCTGAATAGAAGGATGAATAAATAAATGAGGAAGACTATTTTGAAATGGGCATTTGAGTGTGTTTTGAAGTGATGACCTTGTTTTTTTCCCTCTGAAGCAGTTATAAGATTGTTACTATTTAGAGAGAAGGAGGAGAATGGGAGAAGTTTTAGGTGACAGTTGGACATTTTTAAGAACAGATGTAGCTTGTGGTCCCATTATATTTAATAAATGAATAACAGTAAATGCTACTTTGCATTATGGTTAAAGCTGAAGTAATTCAGGTTAACTTGGTTTCTAAATTGTTTCCCAATAACATTTTTCTGTTATGGCTCAGAATTTGAGGCAGTGCATTATGGAAGAATCCTATAAGCTTAATTAAAAATTTGTTTTTACCATACCAAAAATAAAGTCTTTTGAAAGACTTAAAATAACTATAAATGGATAATATGGGGAAATATAAGTATATAGCCAGAAATCAAAAGAATGTAAATAATATTGGATACCAAATTTGACAGAGTGTGAATTTATATGGTTGTCTTCTCTCTACATACTTAAAAAGAGGTCAGGAGATATAGCGAGCTGTTCATTCAGGTTAGGCAGTTAAGTTCATTCAGGTTGAGCTACCATCAGAAGAGCAAGCTCTTTGAACTGGAAGGGTGAATTATCTGTTTTGGAGAATCAAAGTGCTAGTTGATTGTGCTCACTTCAGCAGGACATATATAAAGTGCTCTTTGATAAGTGTCTCTATTTCCACCTAAGGGTAATAGATTATATTTCAATGAATTTCTCTTATGGATTTGTGCATATGTGAGACTTTAAGGAACAGTGATTATTAATGAACAGAGAAGGAGAAAATTACCTTGATCATTCATTTCAAGGAAATAATTTCACGAATCTGACTCTTCTGTCATGCAGGAGAGTAGCTTTCAGGTGACCTATTTTCAGATTAGTGTCTCATGCTCTTAAAAATTCCACAGAGGATGATTGGAAAGTGACTTGTATTCATGCAAATGGGTACAATGTCTATGTCATTTTGAGAGCCAGAATCTATGAACTATAAATTAAAATTTCACATTTATTGACCAATCTGTGCCAGGAACCATGTTACACTATTACACACACGTTAACTGCACATGTAATGATCCTTACATAATTCTGTATTTTAATTCCCATTTTATGAACAATGAAACTTAGAAGAGATAGAAAATGATATGGAAAGGACAATTTTGTTACTGTTGTCAACACTGTACAATATTTATATGGTGTTTTTTCGCCCATATTTTCATTTGAATCTTGGATTAATCCAGTAGGATAGGCAAGGTGGGAATTTTGCAAATGATAAAAATGAGGCATTGTCCAAGTTTATCCAACTCATACATCACTGAACCTACCTACAAACAAACACAGGTTCTTTGATTGTTCAGTAATCATATCTGAATCATACCAAAGTAGTTAAATACAAATGAAATAGAAGTGGGGAGCAAAGTTTGAGGAAGAAAGCTTGGATAAAGGAATCTCTACCTTGAATAAAACTTTCCTCTGAATTAGGCTTCTTTTGAAAGGATGCATGTGTTTGGTCACTGCTCTCCATCAAAAAGTACAAGTCAGGTCACTGCTTAAACTGTCTGCTTTGGGTCTGTGTATTATACTTTGAGAGAGACACAGGACACAGATTATCAAAAGGGGAATAGTTAGCTTCATGAAAAAGACTTGAATCTCTATCATGTCTGAGAATGTTAGAATCACCAGGAATGTTCAGCCACAGGAATAAAAAGTTTTGTTGAGAAGAATCAGGATCATGTGGACAGAATAAATTCAATCTTCAAGCCCTGTGGGAAAGTTCAGGACAAATGGTTAAAATTACAGAGAATGAATTTTTCTTTTAACCCAGAGAGTAACTAAAATGCTTTAATTTCTCAAATGAGACTTTATTTTAAGGTATCAAGAGAAGGCTAAACTTTATTAACAACACAACAGCAACATCAAGCAATAATTTCACTGGTGTTATTACTACTATTATTGAAGCAGTGCTAACTGTATAATGTAGAAATTTATTTGCACTTATAAGTGAGAACCTGAGGTTCAGAGAGGTTAAGTAATTCACTCAAACACAGCTAGCAACTAGTTACAAGAGTTTTTTGTACTAGTTGTGAGGTTGGACTAGATGACCTTTCAACAGTGAAGACACTGTTATTCTATGAAATGCTGTCTCACTTGAATGCTTCATGAAGAATCAACCTAAAAGGCACTCAGGCGTCTGACAAATAAATAGAACGCTATTGACAATGAAACACTGATCCTTCTTTTTAAAAAAAGATTTTATTTATTTATTTGACAGAGAGATAGAGAGTGAGCACAAGTAGGCAGAGNCCCAGGAGTCTGACAAATAAATAGAACGCTATTGACAATGAAACACTGATCCTTTTTTTTTTTAAAAGATTTTATTTATTTATTTGACAGAGAGATAGAGAGTGAGCACAAGTAGGCAGAGCGGCAGGCAGAGGGAGAGGGAGAAGCAGGCTCTCCACTGAGCAGGGAGCCCGATGTGGGGCTCGACCCCAGGACTCTGGGATCATGACCTGAGCTGAAGGCAGCCGTTTAACTGACTGAGCCACCTAGGTGCCCCAACACTGATCCTTCATAAACCAACAGTAGAGATAGGTGTGGGTTCAAGAAATTAATAAGAATAAAGTGATAACTACCATCTGTCTCATTCCCCAAAACATGAAGTGAGAGAAATTACAGACTTGGAAAGGACCACTTTGAATCATGGGACAAATTTTTAAGTAGGACAGATGTTCAGCTGATGGTTTCTTAATTAAAGAGTTGACAAGGAGAAACACATAGTAAAAAAATAAGAAAAGGGAAAAACTTGAAAAATTGCTGAGGTGTGTACAATTGATATTTGGTTTCTGATAGTTCTTTACGCATAAGAAGGGCAAAACAGCAGGAGAATGAGCCCTTAAATTCAAGAGATCAAAGTTTTTGTTCCTGGTAAAACATGGTCAAATATCTAATCCTAATTTTATAATTATATCTTTAAACTGACCTTGGTCCAGCACCTCACCTCTCCCCCAGGCCCATTTCCACCCCTTGTTGCTTGTGGATACCAGTAATAAAACCCAGCGGGTAGCACAAGAGCTATGATTTTAGAGAGTTCAACATTAAGGTCCAGATAGTTTAGCAAAAAGTTTAAGTCATTCCTTAGAACAATAAAAACATAAGATTATCAGAACTATGTGTGTGGTGACTCTGAGACATCTGAAGGCTAGCATATGAAACCTGGTTGTTCATGGGAAGAAGTAGCACATAGCTTCAGTTGCCTATAGCATTGACCCAAAATCACAACATCTTAAGCAAAACAGTTTCATTTCTCTCTCATGTAAAAGTTGGAATAGAGCAATTCCATTTGGTTGCCAGTGACCCAGGAAATTTCATCATGTAGCTACAGCATGTCTCTGGTGTTGTCCTCACCCTTCTGGTTTTCCATGATTCCTTTCCACATCCACTTTTTAGGTAGCAGTATGGAGGAAGGGGGCAGGTTAGGACATGTCTCTCAACTAACTTCGATTTGCAGATATCCCATTAGCCAGAACTTAGTCAAATGCCATAGCTGGGGGGCCTGGGTGGCTCAGTAGGTTAAAGCCTCTGCCCTCGGCTCAGGTCATGATCTCAGGGTCCTGGGATGGAGCCCCACATCGGGCTCTCTGCTCAGCAGGGAGCCTGCTTCCACCCCTCTCTCTGCCTGCCTCTCTGCCTACTTATGATCTTTCTCTGTCAAATAAATAAAATCTTTTTTAAAAAATGCTATAGCTACCTGCAAGGGAAACAGAAATAGTCTTTATTTTAAGTAGTAATGTAATCCAGATAAAAGTTACTATGAAAGGAAAGAATGGATTAATGAGGTAAATAAGTGTCTCTGTGGAAACTTGGCCACCCTTGCCTAAGCATAGTTTTTCTCTGTATCTCTCTCTCTTTTTAGCACTGTAGTTTTCAATAAAACCACATTCTAGTCATTTTCTAAAAAGTACTCATTAGTTTTCTTCCTCTACAGACATTCTCGGTGTTTTATTTGGCCAGTTTATTAAAGGCAGCCTTTGGGGCAGGCCATATGGGTGTGTTTAGCTGCAATGAGCCTGTCGTTTTAGTAAAGGAAATGTCTGTGCAATGAAAGGACATTTCTGAGAAAGCCCAGTATGACTCGAAAGGACAAATGCTGTCTTTTGCAGACTACATTAGATCCAGTGATTTTTGGTCAGGTGGGTGAAATCCAATGCTCTAATTAGGGAGCTGACAAATTATTGTAAATTTTAAATCATGCCCATAAATAGACAAAACAAACAGGCTTTTCTTGATGTAACAGTAAATGAATCACAATCTCAATTGTAGCTGATAATGATTAGACTGACTGGAGAATTATTAGGAGATAGAAGGGACAATCTAAAAATATTAATAAGCACTCAGTATTTAGCTGGGAGGGAAAAAAAACCCCTGAAAACCAAGGCAATAATAACAATGATAAAAAACAAGTGGTTCACTAAGGAAGTCCAAAGTTTTCAAGAATACCATAATATTCTCCAGAAATTTCAACCCTGTAAAGTCCACTGACGGACTGATAGTCCATCCTGTACATTTCACAGTATTTTTATGTTTTCATATTTCAACCTTAGAAAATAAGAATAGCCATATTATGAGCAGTTCATTGAGTATAGCCAACTTTTGTCAATTATATTAGCAGCATTTTTAGGAGATTTACATTTCATGATGGTATTATCGGAGGTTGGGGATTACTTAAGCTCTTCTTGACTCTTTATATCTCTGAACATTTAGAAAGAGCTTTTTTTCTTGCCAGTGAAAACACCTGAGAAAATAAAACCCTTTGATTTTTATATGGTTTCTTCCAAATATTTTGCTGCAGATGACTTTTTATTAAACTTGGATTCACTAAAAAGGAACTTTATAAATACACAAAGATGGCTTTCATTCTGCTTACATCCATATGTATACATTGCACACATATGTGGAGATGCCATGTGAAGGAAAACTTTGCTAATTATTTAGTAATTGCAAACAAATTTTGCTGAATATATATAAAAATGTTGACTTTTTAGGTAGTCTAGTGAATTAGGTTTTGTTTGAATTATAATAAACAATTGAGTCTATTATCACACCTGAAGAATACCATCAGAATTTTCTCTTCAAAAGTTGGCAGTTTCAAAGAACTAGTATAAGAACTGTTTTTGTCTCCAGTTATATGTATTTTAAATAAATTGTTAGGTAAATAATTTATTTTTTTTAAGATTTTGTTTATTTATTTGACAGAGAGAGACAGCAAGAGAAGGAACACAAGCAGGGGGAGTGGGAGAAGGAGAAGCAGGCTTCCAGCTGAGCAGAGAACCCGATGTTGGGTTCGATCCCAGGACCCTGGGATCATGAACTGAGCCAAAGGCAGACACTTAATAACTGAGCCACCCAGGTGCCCCAGTAAATAATTTCTGGTAAGATTTTCAAATAATTCCTAATTAAAATTTTCTTTTCCCATAAATAATGACAGAAACTATTATTTCAATTCTATTTCTCTTCAACTCTGTGTTTATGCGTGTAATAGAATTTTTGTTTTTCAAATTCTACAAGGCATGAGTACTTACTGTTAGTATTTTAATGTTTATATATCCTTTTAGTCAAAATTTTATGATCATGGCTAAATGGTTTTTTTAATTAAAGCAGTAGTCTAATTTGAAAACAAAAATAGAGGCGGTTGAGTGTTCGTTGTGGGTTATAATCTATTTCTGGAAGCAGTCAGCTGGAAAATAACAAAAGAAAGGATTCCAAGCTTTTGATCAGCATCTTTAAAATATAAGGACATCATTTCCCTCAGGGAAACAATGAAACCAAGTGATGGTAAAATCACTTAAAAGCAAACAAAACAAAATAAAGAAAGAAAAAAGAAAACTTCAGTGGAGAACTTTCACAAACCCTTAAACCATAAAAATCAACTTTGAAAAGTGTGATTTAGCTGTTTCTCTTTTAAAAATGAACCAAGATAGTGTAATATGACTTATAAATAAAATCAATTAAATTTTTGACTTTTATGTCATTAGAACTTGAAAATGAGAAAGTGAGACAACAAGTGAGAACAAAGTCATGGGAAAGCACATCCTCATTTTTGTAGGTTCATTTCTATCCTTCAGAGGTATAAAAACAATATTTCTCTCAAAAGATTCTGATATTAACTAGCATGCTTCAGGAAGAGATCTTTTTGTATACTAAATTCAGACTTACTAAGTCAATTGGTCCCAATACTATGTTGAGAAGCAGTAAAAGCAAGTGAGGAATAAGCAGACTTACTGATTCGTTTACTCCCTTTTCTTCTTCTTAGCCCTTTGAAATCACTGTTGCACGCAAACCAAAACTTTAAAAAATGAAAACTCTTGTGAGAGTCAGCCATAGTGCTGCCCAAGAAATGTCCCATCCTCACCCCAAATGACTCTTCAGAAAGTCCTCTGGTGGTCTCTGCTCACAGTCCCCTTCAAAAAGGGCAGTTCTCATGACACCAGGTAGAGGCCAGCCATGTTCAGCAAACATGATTTCTTTCCTGTTACAACTATGCCCATCCCTATATATCCTTGATATTGAAATGCTGTTTCTTTGGTCAAAAATGCCTAATTTAACCTTTTCCTATTAAAGCTTAGATTCTTGAATTTTGAAAGGAATTTTGTGTATCTGTAAGATACTGGTTCTTTACTTGTGAGCTGCCTGTTCGTTTACTCAAGCCCTCTTGAATGTAGAATAATGCAGCGAAAATATATCAGACAGAACACTATCAAAGACAGCGCCCCCAGAGAGAGATCCTCCAGTGTGTGGGGAGGGATTCACCCAGTTCAGGTAACCTGTATTTGGGGAAAGCAACCCTAAATCATACAGAACTTCATTCCAGATGTATTGCCAATTAATATATTTTAAATGAGAAGGAGAATGCAAGCCTGTAAAGTGATATAGAAAAATTAGTTGATCTTTTCAGCAGAATTGTTACCAAAGACTGCGCTTCAACTCTTTGAAGGGAGTCACTAATAACTGAGTTGCTAAAGTTGCTGATGCCCCGTTCTGGTCTCCCTGAGAAGAGCTCCTTTGCAGCCAATCACCTCTAGCCAGGGGCAACCTCCTTTGCTTCATGTGTGCTATGTCAGGAGAAATGTTGGTAAACACAGCCGTGAGATAACAGACTCTCTCTGTCAAAAAAGAAGCAGGGTCACTTCATTGGAAATATCTGAGCTACAAGGACTCAGATCAAAAGAGAGCCTGCTATTTTGTTTTTCTCAGAACAAAATGAAAGATAGACACACATATACACACATACACAAGACACAGATACCCCTTCATGCTTCTCATCAGAAAACAATGTATTGGAGATTAATACAAACAGGGAAAGAATAAATCGACCTTTAAAAAGACATCTGATCCTCTCATTGCCAAATGACTAAAGCATGCAATAATGGAAACTTGGGAATTAAAACAAAATTTAAAATAAAAAACCAAAATTCACCTTCTACTCCATTGATCAACAGCACCCATAGAACACAAAATATTTCAAAAAAATTCTTTGACTCAGAAGCCTATTTTGTCTTTGAAAATGGAAAAATAAAAGGCATTGCTACTTCATTGGTGTTTCAATACCAAAGCATTGTTCATTACCTAGGGATGGAATTCCTCATTCAATTTAAATATCCCCTTTGAGATAGATGTTTTGGCAATTCCTTCTAGACTTTTCATTCTCGATCAGCTGGGCAATATTTCTATATCCTATTTAAGATGGGATGAAATTTCTTTAGGCTATTCTTGGTTTATTCTTGTGGTAAAGATATGGCACTCATATTTTGGAGCTAGAAGGAAATTCTACATTTGAGTTTCAATGTCTGATTTAAAGATGTAAAGGGTCTTATATGGGCAGAATCTAATCCTGGTCCAAATAGATCTTTCAACTCAGATGATTTGGAGGCTAGGCTGAAGTAAATATGGCGGATTTAGAGGTTTCTCTTAGTCCTGCTACTTCCTATCCTACATGTGAGGCTGTCACTAATCATTCATGTGTCTGGGAAAGAACATGAGTGATCTAACCAGTTTAAAATCTAAGATGGTGGTGAACAACTTCATTTTTCCACATTGCCCAGTAACCTTATCCCCCACTCCTCAAAAAACAGTATCTGAACACATTTTAAAATTCAAAATGAATAAAAAAAAATTTGAGTCCCATATGCTAACAGTAAATTCTTACATCTTAGATCATCTTCATTGAATAGATGGATTTCAGTGAGGGAAATTGACACTCACTTAAGACAAAAAAAAATTGTACCTCAGGCCACCTTTAGGAATTAGTCATAGGAAGGCAATATTCCATTACTGATCCGGTAAATTCACTTAGTTTTTTTTTTTTAAGAATTTATAAGTGAGTTTACACTCACTTTTATTTCATCTTCAGATTAGGAAGTTGAAGCTTATCAAGATGAAGTGACCATGACTCATACTAAGAGCTTCCCAAAAAAGGTATTGTTAGAGTGTGTTCCACTAATGGCAGCATTCACACAGAAGATGTGTTTGGCGCTATGCCCAGGCACTGATGACATATTCCTGGATAAGATACTGTTACTGTCAGCACCTTTAAACTGAGCCTGTTGATGGGGTTACCCACCTTTCCCAAGGTTGTTTCATGTTCTTTCAGGTTTAGCTTAGCAGGCCAGTAACATTGGCATCCTAGAAGGCTGGGTGCTGAGGCATTCTGATTACTCTAAAAAGTTACCCTTTTTTGGTCCAGCTCATAGAGCCCTGGGGTCAAGCCTGCTATGGATCTCACTCAGACTCCTGTTTCAGAAGCAGTGGCACAGTGTTTATGGCCCATGGGATGATCTGTTCCTTAAATCTCTCATGTATCCCCTCGGCTGAAAAAACACCCTGAGAGTTTTTTTTCCCTTGATATTTACTGGGTGGAATAATTCAATTTGGATTGGATCACAGGTTGTAAAATGGAGTTGGGAAGTCTTTATGTGGTGTATGTAGATCAAATCCCTTTTGAGATGAAGTTTGCTTTTAACTCCCTTCTATTTTTCCCAGGCCAAATATTAGCTATTTTATTTATTTTATTTATGCTCTTTAATATCTTATATTCATATATTATTTTATAATTGTCAGTTTCCACATACTTCTTTTTTTCCCCACATACTTCTTTTAAACAATAATATTGTGTGACAAATATAATCTCTTATACAGATTAGGGACCATAGATTGTAATGTCCTCCAGGGCAGGAACCTTATCTGTCTTGTACACCATTATGTCTTCATAGCCTACCATGTCGTATATGCTAAATGGTTATTTGTTGAGTGAATGAGAAAATGAGGAATGACTTGCTCAGGGCTCCACAGTTGACAAGGGGCAATATGGCCTTTTAGCACTGACAAGTTGTTATTTAACTTTTGCTCAAACATATTCAGTGATGGGAAATTCATTAGCTTCCCAAGTAGCTGTGGTGCTTATTATTTTAGTTTGGCCTGGTTTGATTCATTTTTTCAATAAACAATGTTTTTAACACATAGAGAAATTTGCTCTCTTTTTTCCCTGGCATTTGCCTGAGTTTTCTCTTCTCTAGGCTCTACATTCAGTTCCTTCAATTCTCTTCAGGTGAAATAGTTTCTCATGCCACCTTATTTGCTGGCTTTTCGATGTATTCTCATTTGCCCATAGATGTCTTAACGTAAGGGAGAATTAAACACACTTGTCAGAGCAACATAAAGTGGGGTGATAATTTTTTTATTTTAATGCATTGTATTCTTTCACTGCTCCTGAAAGTCTCGCTGTTTTTTTGTTTGTTTGTTTGTTTAATATTGTGGCACATAATTGACTCTTAATAGAAATATCATTAATTGAAACTCCCAAGACTGATAAATTTGCTGCTAATAAAGTATGTCTCCCCAAATTTTTAATATTTTTCCTTCTTTTTAACTGATTTTAAATTTATTTCAACTTCTATTTAGATATGATCCATCTTTTCTACTCATTGATACCTATTTTAAGTCTATCAGGAAATGTATTTGCTATTTCCTTTGACTTTCCATTTTCACAAAGCTATATTTAAAGATTGTGTTTTTTATTTTTTTTTGTTATAACATCAAGGAAGTTAAGAACTTCTACTTATACACATCCAAGCTAGAATTTAATAATCTCCTTAAGTTGAATGTAAAATCTAATATATTTACTTATGAATATTCACTTTTGTAAATCTTTACTTTGAAGTTCTAATGAATTATTAGTGTAAAAATGTGATTTCCGTTCAGTTCCTATCTGAGAAACTGGGAAAAAAAGCCAACAAATAGCTTCTTTGCTTTATTTGCCAAGTATTTTGCACAGTACTTATTTTGTATTTTTTCCCATATGAAGTGTAAGAAGAGACTTGTTGGCACATTATAAATAAGCAATTAATGCTGAAAAAGGAACTACTTCTAATGCCAGCATTTCTCCAGGAAATAAAGAAGAGATGAGATCAGCGCCCCAGAGATTCTCCAGTGTCTTCATGTATTTTTTTTCTCCATCTCTGCAGGATAAAATAAAATTTGAGAACAAATCCAGATAATTGAAATATATGCACGCCGTCTTAGTTATCTCAGGTTTTCATACAAAAAAATATGCTTGGTTTGATTATATTATTAACCTCCATGTTTTAGTCGTCATCCTGTTCATTTTTAAAAGAAAGAAAAGGTGAAAAATGAAAGACATTGAGGTGTGTGTGTGCGTGTGTGTGTGTGTGTGTGTGCACACGTGCGCGCTCACATGCACTTCAATAACAGGAGCTTAAACACAGTTCAAGGCCATTAACCACAGTAGTAGCTTTCAACTTAAAGCAATCCTCTTCAAGGACACCTGGGTGGCTCAATTTGTTAAGTGGCTGCTTTTGGCTCAGGTCATGATCCCAGAGTCCTGGGATCAGGTCCTGTATTGGGGCTTCCTGCTCAGTGAAGAGCCTGCTTTTTCCCTCTCCTTCTGTCTGCCGTTCTGCCTACTTGTACTATCTCTCTGTCAAATAAATAAATAAAATCTTAAAAAAAAAAAGCAGTCCTCTTTAACTAATAGTTAATTTTATTTAAAATTCTATTAACTTTGTAAAGCTCATTAATACAACATTGTTTTTAGTTTGACCTTGAGACATGCTTTTGAAAAAAAAAATTCTTCCAAGAAGAGTTGTTAACAAAAATAAGCTTTTTAAAAATAATCAAAAAATTAGTTACTAAAATGAGATTGAGAGAGATGCCAGTAAACATTCAGCTCCCTTCTTTCCTTCCTTTCTCCCTCCCTCTCTCCCTCCCTTCCTTCCTTCCTTCCTTCCTCTCTCTCCTTCTCCCACCCTCCCTCTTTCTGTCTTTTCTTGTGCTTCAAGTATTTTTGTATTAAAAAAACTATGTGCTTGTAAGAAAATGAATCATTTTTATGGCCTTTAGTAATTTTTGGATATAAAAAAAGATACACTTAATTGTATAGACATATCTTTGGAAAAGAGTGAGTTATCCAGTCTTAATTTGCATTTTTATGATTGAAAAATAACTTCCTCTCTGGCAATATCATATCCATAGACATAAATTTGTTCCATAAAAATTTGTGATTGAGAGCACCATGTAAAATGGGAGTATATTTCATACTTCTTTGACATCCATACTAAAAAATCATGTATCATAATAAGACATAAATTCTTTTCAGGGCTTATGTTAGCTAAACATATGTGAGCTCCAAGATATTATTTGACCCAGTTTGTTGCTAGGTGTGGGTCCACCCCATCCAGTGGAGGCCTACAGAATAGGTGGTGAAAGAATTCACCCAGGGCAGAATAAAGCAGACAGAAGTTTATTGAATACACTGCAAGGGAGCAACAGGCAGGACAGCAAAGGAGTCTGCCAGGAGGCAGGGGCTGGGGGCTGTGGTTAAGGGCAAGGTGAAGGGGTAGGGGAAGGTATGGAGTTTTCCTTTTTTGGTACCTGTGCCTGGGTGTAAGTAACCCGTTGTTCAGCTAGGGCTTATTGATATTTTGAGATGGATCTCCTGATGGGCTTGTTAATATTCAGCCAAGGGCTAGGGGGCCACTGTGGGCATTTCTACCTTACTCAGGTGTCCACTGCTCAAACTGGTTGCCTAAAAGCAGCCTCTACACTAGGTAAGAAAATGCTAAAATTGCTGGGTGATCCTTCAGTCTCTTTTTAAGATTTATTCCATTAAGTTCATGGTATATAACCACTATTCTCAATAATAAATTTAGTGTTACAGGATTTAACTTTTTTGACTATAATGGGTAGCCTTTGGAAAGTTTGAATATTATATAGAGGAGTTATATAATAAAGATCAATTAATATGTCAAGGGAAGATGACACTATGACAATTAATTAGATAAATTTGCATTTCACTGTGTCCCAGATGAAAGAAAGAAAGAAAGAAAGAAAGAAAGAAAGAAAGAAAGAAAGAAAGAAAGAAAACTGATTTCCCTAAGAAGAAATTGACTCAAGGCTTTTGTGTGTGCTGTGGTTTTATGCAGATAGCCTCTAAGATTACAAACCAGAAGAAACAGGAGGAAACTTTGAAGTACAGAACTTTTAGTGCTCTTCAGCATATTCCCTGGTGGAATTTTAGTTTTGTGTCATGCTTTTCCAAGTTTTCTTCCAGATGTTACATGGTAGTGTTTTACTTCAGGGAAATATGGCTTGGGGTATGATGATTTAGACATCTTGTGTACAGACATTGAGATCAAGAAATGGAGACATGAGCTCAGTTTTACAAAAATGTCTTATAGTATCTTATTAAGGAATGTTGGAATCATTCAAGCAGCTTCTTCTATCCAGTTTCTACACTCGCCACATATTCTCCTCAAAGTCCCACATAACCTTTGGCCTAATGCCCATGTTAAGGAAAGAAGACCAGTAGTTAAAGACTTATTCAGTCTTTCCAAGGGTTATAAATACTGATTAATTAGTAAAAGAGTCAAAAGAACAAATATTCTCACAAAAATCATACAGATGGTAGAGTGCCTAAAAATGTTTTTAAAAATCGTGAAATATAGATCTGTTTAGTATATAGTCTATAGAAGAGGGGTATTAATTATATATTGAAGACTGGAATTTTACCTCAGGTCCCCATGCATTTTCTTATGGAAAATAGAGACCGCTGTCAGGTTTCAAATCACTGGAGACAGAGACCTAAGGGTAGATGTGGAGAATTTGAAGAAAAATAAATAGAAAAAAAATTGACTAGAGACGATGCTATGCCAGTAGATGTTGGAGTGTTAGTGTAAATTTAAGATTAATGCATATTAGCTGGAAAGAAAGGATGACAAATTAATATCTTTTTCCTTCTCCCATTTGAACAGTATAATTAAGTAGGACATCTGTCTTAATACCAGATAACATTTAACCAGCCTATATCAATTTAATTCTATTAATAAATTTGGCCCCCAAAAACCAAAAAGAAAATCTAAAGGAACAAGAACATTGATTTTCAACTCCAATCATATAGAATTAACTTTAAAATTTAAGCAGAGATTTTGTTATATTTAAATGGGAAAGAGAAAGGAGGAAGAAAAAGTCCCTATTCTTGGAGTTCTGCTCTTTTCCAGGTATTGTACCAGTTATAATGACCACATTAACTCATTTACTATCTTATCAGAAGCTGCATTAACAAAAGTGAATGATTCCTTACTCGGTGGGCTTACTTTTGACTTGCCAGGACACCACTGATAGGGAGAATAGTCAACACACTGTTTATTATAAAACTATAAATGAGCTCTAGTATACAGCTTTGATATATTAGCATACGCTTTGAATCTGTGGCTTTGGGGTTTAGAGAGGAAAGTTTCAGATGTATTTATGTGCTGACTCCAAAGTGTTTTCAATGACTGCTCTGAAAGGCTTCAGTTTCTCATTTACATGGGCAGATGAATGCCTTCTTGAGTGCTCATTGGCTCTTACAGGCTCTCTCTCTCTCTCTGTCTCTCTGAACAGGATGAGCTGAAAGACGCATTTGGTAGAGTGGAGGCCTTGGCAGGAGGAACCAGAGATTTCAACAAATAAACACATGCATCTGTGAATTGATTGATGATTACTTTTTCTCTGAAATGACTAAGAGCCCAGTCCTCATTAATTAGTAGGTGGTGAAAGAGAGAAGGAGAAAGAGAGTTCTATTGGTGAAATGCTTAGGTTTAAAACTAAAATAGGCCTAAGATTGATGAGGCAAAAAGAAGGTATATGCATTGGACTTAGAGAAAGAAATAACACAACTCTCGGCAAGAAAACAGAAATCTGGCATCTCTGAAAAAATTTTAATTAGCTGAGATTAGACCTATCATTAGGGTCAAAATATGATCTTCATTCACATAATCTTGATAATTAAACCAAAAATGGCTAGGATTTATGTATTAGAAAGAAATAGAAATATTTTGTGGGACTTTGTCAGCCAACATTAGTTCATTTGTTAATTAACTGGTTAATTAAGTTATCTAACAAATATTTATTGAGCATCTTCTTAGGCCAGGCAATGTTCTAGGCAATGAGGACAGAAGGACGGAATGAAGAATGAAATAAATAAGGCCCTTGCGGAACTTATATTTTACTGGAGGATTTTTCTATCTTTACTGGAAAATTTTCCCATATACCTTTAAAAATAGTTGTAGTCTACGATTTTGTGTTTCTTCTTTTCATAATTTCTCCTTCCTTTGCCAATTTTAATAGAGCTTGTGAATATTTTAAAGAGAGAGAAAAGTGATTTTTAAGTGAAGTACTAACATTTAAGATCTTTGACTTTTTGTACTTAAGGTATAATCATCTTTTGTTCAGAAGAGAAACACTGCATTCCTGTGGTCCTGGTTTCCTGCCGAAATCCTCTTACAGGTTTAGTGCTTCAGTGTTGAATGTGAGTGCTCCTTCATTGGTCTGCACGTTACTTATCTCCCTAGGAAATCCTGTGCAGGCCACAGTTTCTGCCTCCTTAAATAGGTAGCTAGATCTGAGCTCTCTTTCCAACCTGAAATTTCCCCTCCTATTGCCATTATGTCCTTCTAAATCTTTCCCATGTACTGGGGAAACTCAAAGAGGGAAGGGAATGTTGGCTCTAAATGATTATATCTGTTGTTTTGCAATTAAATATATTAACCTAATACCTGCTATTTTTCTTCATGGTATCCACATTGGATTAGACCACAGTTTACATTTTCCATCAGCAACTTTGTATTTTCCCTTGTACTTGAAGGAGGTAGTGTTTATGCTACTCAAAACAAGTGGAAAAAGATGATTAAAATAGACCAAATGCTGCTCCAGCCAGGAACAAGTTGCAAATTAGAGGCAGCATAATGTAGTTAAGACCATGGACCATGGACCATGGGACCTACTATCTAGTTTAAATCACCATTTGATCTTGGACACACAGTTTGCTCATCTGTCAATGGGAATAATAATAATATGGACTTCACAGGATAGTTGTAAAAATGAAATTAGTTCTCATGTGTGAATAACTTAGAGAATTGCTTGGCATAGGGCAAGTCCTATTTATTAAGATGGGATTAAAGTCTGAAATAGTGGAATGATGGTCCTGAACTAAGAGGACAAAAATTTAAGCCTTTATAAAGTTTGGAACTAACTTATAGGTTATCTGATGGCTTTGATCAATGACAGAATATTCAATATGACACCAAATGGGAAACTAACTTTAATTAATAATGTTATCTCGTAAAAAGAAATAGCCTATTGAATGTCCATTTGGGCTAGGAATTATGTTACATAATTCCACAGAAGAGGAAACTCTTCTGTGAATTGCTTTTTCATATCTGTTGGAAAGTTTCTATTTTATGTTCTCTTTTTGTCACCGCTTTAGAGGATTTCTTGGTGTATTCTGCATATTATGGCAGAGCCTCCACATTTCNGTTTTTTTTTTTTTTTTTTTTTGGAGAGAGTGAGAGAGAGAGAGTACATACATGAGCAGGGTGGACAGGGTGGGGCCAGAGGAAGAGGGAGAGAATTCCAAGCAGGCTCCATGCTCAGTATAGAGCCTGATGAAGAGCCTGATCTCATGACCTTGAGACCATGACCTGAGCCAAAATCAACCGACTGAACAATCTAGGCACCCTGGGCCTCCACATTTCTGACCTAATTTTTCCATGTGATGAGATGTCTACAGAATTGACATGTTTGGTCAAGTGCAGGACACTTAACATTCTGTACTATGTAGCAAAGACCCTGTCCTCATGGGAGAGACCCATTTTTGTCCAGCTGTGCAAGCACCAGCTGGGTAATTCTAAATCAGAACACAGTATTAAAAAACTCATTAGACTGCAGATCTAAAACTCATGTTTTCTTTACCATTCAGGATCATGGTAAGAAACAGGTGGGCATTCGGGTCTTTGAAGAGGGTTAATAAGGGACCACTTATAGAGATACAGACAGGTTAAGGAAACCAGTGAGGAGTGGGTAATACCCTAGAGTTTCAAGCACAGGAACCATTACTACAGTAAGACCAAAAGGAGAGAGATGGAGGGTAGATGTAGGAAGAATGCCTGTTGGAATGCTATGTAGATGTAGGGGACAAAGCCCTATCTATTATATTAACTTTTCAAGGTGATGCCAGTTTAGATATTCTGTAGTATACTCCAACCTGAAATCTAAAGTGCTAGTCACCACCAATGCTCTTCACATAAATTATCAGGGAAAGAAAGGGAGCAAAAAATCAAGTAAGGAGCTTCAGAAAATAGAGATGTTTTGGACCCACTTCTATTGCTATTTGTGAGGCTTGAGTTGAGCCTTATACTTCTTCCATCACCATATCCCCCTTTGGCCAGGTGGAGCTCTTTATCTAATGTGGTGTCCCAAAATTTCAGTTACACTGGATTTAAATGTTTGATGATCCTATCTTCATTGTGTTGCCCCAAGTTTTCATTGACTGTGACCATAGGTCGAGGAAGTATTGGGGAGGTCCCCAATAAATTCCCGGTGTTTCAGAGATAGTTTTGTTCCCTTAACACAATTTCTATTTGCAATTGGGATCAGTCAACCCAACCAGTACATTGATCCCTTTCTTTGACTCTTAGAAGACAATTTGCAGTGGCAAGAGCAGCATTAGCATCTAATTTAACAGATGACTATATTTTCTCATTTCTTCCTGGGCACCAGGACTACCAAAACACAGATCCCAAGTCCATGGCAAAAGAAGAAAGTATTGGTTACTCCATGGTTCACAGAGCAGTGCCTCTGGCTCTGGGGAGTTGGCTTTATATATATTTGCTGTTGACGGTACATACTGCATTTTCAAGGATAGCATTCTAACCTCAAAGACTTTTATTTTTCAATTTGTGCCATAATTAAGTATTCAGAAGGTATTTACTATTCAGTGAGTCATTTTCTTAACTTGTGATTAAGACTAGTGAATTCAATGAGCATGAGTCCATTGCCTCATCTCCTTTACTTTCATGTCTTTATTCAAAGGCAATTGTTTAGTGAAGTAACTTGGCAATGGATAGATGAGACATTCTATAAGTCCATAGATGGTCATGCTGATAGAAAACCTGCTGGTAAAGAAAGAAAATCTGACTTAAAATATCTGTATATTCCTATGAGGGTAAATTGCTGCTTGTAGTATGATAGAAGTGAAACATTACAATCAAACTGCCACCAGGTAGTCCGCCTTTTCCCCAAGGGGACAGTTACTCAGCATTAGCCTCTGTTTCTCAGCAGATTGGGCACTCAGCAGCAGTAATAGTCAAATCAGTTTTGACAACAGAAAGTCCTTACTGTTGAGCCCATGCATAATTCAATCCTTGCTACCAAAGCATCTTTAGAGGTACATCGGTTCATTGAGTAAAAGAAGTTTCCATAGCATGATTCAGGATATAGATCATCTTCTCACCATAACAGAGAATCTCATTTGCAGTGGACACAAAGATCTTCACACTCTGCATGCATTTAGAAAGCTATAACACATACCTTTTATCACCACTATTTTAATCTTGTGCTTTCCAAGTCTCTGACCCTGAAACAAGGTTGGTCTATACCTCAGACTACATTTCCTTCCACACAAAGTGGACAACCAGATATTGGATCCTGCAGTTCTGCCCCTAAGAAATGTTTCCTTCATTAATGTCTTTCAGAGGTGCCATTTGAGGACTGTAATGTGGTACCATAATTTTCACTCTAATTACATCTGTAGTTATGTGTGACAAATTTTAATTATAAGTATTATCCTTATTATTTACTTATATTGTCTAGTTTTCATTACGGCATCTTTTTTTGACACATAAGTTATTTAGAAGGACTGTATTGTACACCTGAAACTAATATAACATTGTATGTTAACTAACTGGAATTAAAAGAAAAACTTTAAAAAAAAAGAAAAAAGAAGCATGATTGTTTTACATTTTCAAAGTTACGTTATTTTTAATGTTCAAATTTAATTGATTTATTTACTTTTAATTAAATTTTAAATTCTGAGGTAATTTTGGATTTTCACGTGGTTCTAAAAAAATAAATAGAGACATTCCATGTGCCCTCTATCCAGTTTCCCATAATGGTAGCATTTTAGAAACACTAGTATAATTTCACAACCAGTGTGCTGACCTTGATTCATCAAGATTTTCATCAGAACATTTTTCTGATGAATTCATCAGAACATTTTTCTCAACACATATTGCCCTTTTATAACCATATCCACTTGTTTTCTCTTCCTGTCTGTCCCATCTTTAACCCTGGGAACCTCTAATTTTTTCCTCTATTCCTATGATTTTGTCATTTCAAGAAGGCTATCTAAATGGAGTCATATCATATGTAGCCATTTGTTACTGTCTATTTCACTTAGCATTTTTGTCTGGAGATCCATTCAAGGTATTGCATGTATCAACAGTTTGTTCTTTTTTTATTGCTGAGTATTAGTGAATATTCCATGGTATGGCTGTATCACATTTGCTTAAATATTCACTGTTGATGGACACTAGATTATTTCTAGTTTCTCACTATTATGAATAAAATTGCTGTGAACATTCATGTACATGTTTTTGTGTGAGCATACCTCTTCATTTTTCTAGGGGCTAGAAAGGCAAGATGGCAATTGTTAGAATTGCTATATGACAGTTGCATACAAATCTGCAAACAACTGTCAAATGGTTTTCCAGAGTGGCTTTATCATTCTACATTCCACATCAGCAATGTATGAACAATCCAGTTTTTCTGCAATCCTGTCGGCCTTTGGTGTTTCACTGTTTTTTATTTTAGCCATTCTGATGGGTGTGTAGTAATATCTCATTGAGGTTTTAATTTACATTTCCTTTATGGCTAATGATGTTGAATATCTTTTTTATGTTCTTATTTGCCATCTGTATATCCTTTTCAGTGAAGTGTCTCTTCAGAATGTCTTTTGCCTATTTTCCAGTTTGATTGTTTTTTCACTACTGAGATTTGAGACTTCATGTATTTCAGATACTAGTCCTTTGTCAGATACATAGTTTGCAAACTTTTTTTCTCTCTAGGTTCTCTCTTCACCTTTTTAACAAGGTCTTTCTCGGAACAAACGTTTAAAATTTTGGTAATGACTAGTTTATCAATTTTCCCTCATGTGGATCATGCTTTTCTTGTTAAGTTTAAACGTCTTTTTGTGTAGAGTTGTCCAGTTGCTATGTTGTACACCTGGCATTGTATATACATATGTTGTATAACATTGCATGTCAACTATACTTCAATAATAATAGTAATAATAATAATAATAATAATAACAACAACATTTTGCCTAGACCTAGATCCAGAAGAGTTTCTCCAAAGTTTTTCCTAAAACTGTTATAATTTTCATTTAGTTTAATTTATCATCAATTTTGAGTTAATTTTATATGAAACATGAGATTTAGATCAAGGTTCACTTTTTTGCCTAAGATGTCCAATTACTCCAGCACCATCTGTTAAAAGACTATCTTTCCTCTATTAAATTACTTTTGAACATTTGTCAAAAATCAGTTGGGCATATTTTTGAGGATCTATCTCTAGGTTCTCTGTATTCATTGATCTATGTGTCAATTCTCTACCAATACCATGTATTTTTAATTACCATAGTTATATAATGTCTTGAAATTGAGTAGTCAGATAATTCTCACTTTATTATGTTTTTTCAAAATTATTTAGGTATTCCAGTTTCTTGACCTTTCCATATAAATTTTAGAATATTTTGCTTATTTATACAAAACATCTTGTGGTGATTTTGATAAGAGTTGCATTAAACTTGTAATTTGGAGAGAACTGACATCTTTACTATGTTGTTTTTCAATCTGTAAACACAGTATGTCTCTCCATTTTCTTATATCTTCCTTAGTTTCTTTTATCAGCATTGTAGTTTTTAAGTCCTATACACATTTTGTTAGACTTACAACTATTATGTAATTTTCTAATTTTGTATTTGAATTATTCATTTTGGCTTTCTATGCTGTTATGACAAATCACACTCCTATTTTCCAGAATGTAGACATATCTATAACATCTAAGAAATAAAACTTCTTGAATCTTAAAAATAAAGAGTCTAAAAAAGTAACACATTTCCCCCCTATATTTTAAAGTGAGTAGCTGGCACACATTTCAGAAGCATCTGAACAGTATTTGAATGCTGTGTTATTGTCTTATTTATCATAGTGTTCTCTTCTGCTATCACTTAGGTAAAACAACCTTATTTAATGTTGATTTTTTTCTCCTATCTCTTCTATTAACTTGATTTAGCATGAAAACAAAATGGGATTATTAAACTGATACTGTTTTCTTCATTTTAAAGTAAGAAAACTATGATTTAAGAAAATTCCTGTATGAATCATACATTTTCCCCAAATTTTGTTATCTAATTTTCAAAACATCACCCACATCTTTGGGAGAGGGAAATGACTAATGAAAGACCTTCATATCTGAGTTAAGGCCTATATCCTGAATCAAAGTAGAAATTTGAATGTTCACTACTTTCAGCTTTTTTTTTTTTGATGACTAAAGAGCATGTGAAAATTGTATAGTCTTCCTAAATTAATTCATTCCATTGAGAATACTATTTATCTTTTAAGAACAAAAAAGTGCTGTTAATGTTTATTCACTTTTTCTCCTATTCTTTTGGGATGTTACAGTCAGAAATTGAACTTGCAGAGGAAGTTTTATTTATTGTAAATCTCATCTCTTTCAAAGTTCAAATTGTCTTCTAAATAGAGTTATGGCTATGTGATTGCAGACAAAATTCTCACTAACACTTGACTTTTTACTAATTAAACATCAAAACAATAAAAATCCTGCACATTACTGGAGCTCCAGTTTAATAAATGGTAATGTGTTATATGTAGTGATACCTTATTTTTTGGTATGTTTAGGAGTAGACAAGGGATAACATTAAGCTTTTCCTTCCCATTTTTAATACAAGTATTTCTAATGACATAGACATGTTAAAAATTTCTTTAAACATTTCTTGAATTTCTTCTGATTCCTTATATTTAATTAAATCAAACATTATATTGGAAATGAAAGAATGAAATTTGCAAAAATCCAGTGCACAATTAATTCTTGGAAAGATTTTTTTATTTAGTTCATTAGGGCAAGGTTGATACATTTAAACCTGAAAACAGTAATAAATTGTCAATATTGTTAGCTAAACTGATAAAAAAAAAAAGTTAACCCAAGAGTATGGGTTACTGACCATTGGTTTTATAATACTTTTGACTTATTTTTCTTACTCTGAAGAAATAAACACAATTTATACTTAAGATAGAAATGAAAATAACTGGTTTATTCCATAAGAATAAAACCAAAAGGAGGAAAGGAACAAATACATTTTTACTTAAGTAGATTGATTAGCTGCAAATCAGACAGACCTAGCTCTGAACTTTGGCTCTGTCATTTACTGAATGTGACTTTGAGCAACTTAACAATGTTCCTGTGTATAAAAGTCACCAACAATATCTTCAGCAAAAGGCTACTGAGCAGACTAATCAAGGCAGTGTATTTGGCTCATAGTGAATGCTCATTTGGTATAAAGTATCTGGTGTGATTGCTTTTTCCATGTAAAATTCATGAGTAGCTAAGTTTCACTTATTTTTTCTCTCCTGCTGACTTATACAAGTAAAAGAATTGGTAAATATCCTAGTATTTTTACTCTTGCTCAGTCAAAACATATAGTAATTAGTGTGATTAAACAAAATAATATAAGGTAATCTATTGATGCTGATCTAAAGGAAAGTGAAGAATTTCTAAGATCTTAGAAAGTGTTATTTTTTATTTCAGGGAGAATCAATTTTTGAAAGTTGAATAATTATAAAAAGGCAGCAACCAATAAAACCTATGACCTATAAATCCTTTATTTTATTTTTGTGTATGTTTATGTTTAAGTTACCTGTGCCTAACAAAATGTTGAGCTTATAAAACTTTAATCAGGGTGCCCGGGTGGCTCAGTTGGTTAAGAGCTTGCCTTCCGCTCAGGTCATGATGCCAGGGTGCTGGGACTTCTGGCTCGCTGTTTAACAGGGAGTCTGCTTCTCCCTCTGCCCCTCCCTCTGCCCCTCCCTCTGCCCCTCCTCTGTTTGTGTTTGCTCTTTATCGCTTTCAAAGATAAATTAATTAATTAAAAAATAAAAGAAAACTTTCATCAAATGCCATCAAAACATAAAACTATATTTTTGGCTCAAGATTCTGGTTTGCTCTGAGTCTTTTTAAAGTTATTCCATTAATAATTAAAAAACATTTTGAAAAGTGATCAGAGTAAGTGTTCCTTTAAAGAGAACACCACCGGCCCTGAAGAGGAAAAGAGAAGGATTAGATTTCCAGTCCACTGGCTTTTTTTCTTACATTAAGGTGGGATGCCTTAAGATTAAGCTGCCAAGATCTGAAGACACGGTATTTAAGTGTTTTAGTTTCTGTTAACATTGTAATGAAAGTAGAGTAGCCTTTGATGACACAGAAATGCCTTTTTATTTTTATTTTTTGCCTTATTTTCCAGACATATTTACCTAATCTCACCCCTTCCCAGGATAGAGCAGTAAGCTTGGACATTTTGCACGGCTTCTTATTTCTCATGTTCCTTTCTATTTGTTGTACCTCTTTCAGTTTTGCATGTCCCCTACAGTTGGCATTTGGCAACTAGAGATACTTGGGAAGAATTACTTTGAATTCTTTGCTTTTATACATCCTTTTAACACACACGGCAGAGGACTCATAGCTTCATCTGACCAAATCATGATGTCTAAGTCTCCCTCCTCCCCCTCCTCTTCCTCCTCCTCCTCCTCCTCCTTCTTCTTTCTTAATAGTTCCCTTCACTGTCCCACTGGCCATCTACTGTAATGAAAAACTTTATTTTTATACATAGTTTTGTGTTGACTTTAAGATCTGTTAAGACTTTCTTTGCTGAATATTTCAGCTTCACATAAAGGGATTCTGTTTTGGACTATAATTGTCTCTCCGCTGATATAATTTGAATCACCATGAAAGTAAAGATGGTATCTTATTAATATTATCCTGGCGTGGCTAGTGCTACTGCTGAATGTGTAGTTGGTTCTCAGTAAATTAAAATTTAATTGAGGATGGAAGACATGCATGCAATCTTGGCAGGATCATCCATTTATCAAGATCTAAACCATGTTGCATATGGAATTATACATAGCAAAGCACATATCCAATGTACAGGCTGTTGCTTGCAGAAGTTAGAGAGAAGGGAAAATCCAATAATACTGACATGGAAAAAGTCCAATAACACTGACTTGAGTGCACATAAATATTCTTGTAGAGAGATGACAAGTAGGGGGAATTTCATATTATGGCTTCAGTTTGTGCTTGCAGAAAGCACCTCCAAGATTAAAGTATGCAAAGATGCCTGTTGCCAACAACTATAGGAAATCCAAGACAGAACTTTCGTTTAAAATTACTTATTAAAGATACGAGCAACTTATATGTATCTGTGGCACTTCCTTCTTTTCACTTAACCCAATTTGTCTTCATTTCAGAGTCTCTTAGTTAGCTTACAAGAAATAGTAAAATGCTACTTTTTATTCATTCTGTGATGAGTAAGGGCAGGATGGGAATTATCCAGATTTCAGACTAAATTATGCAAGAATCTGTGTGATGCATTAGAAAATTCTGAGGATAAGTCTGAGAAACTTGAAGGAAGAAAATCTTTCAGGAGAAAGATAAGTTAGATATACAAAAGTTTAGATAAAATAAGCATATGAGCTAAGAAGTGTTTCATTTCTATAAAAGTTAGAGATAAGAACAGTCTTCTGTAACAAGATTAAGCTTTGGTGGAAGAAAGTAGTGGCTTAAATAGGACTGATGCACCCAACACTCTTTCCTTTTGTGGAAAATCCACTGATTTCATCTTGAAGGTATGTGTATATTCAAAAATATATGTTTCTTTCCCAATTCCCTATTTTTTTCCTTTAAATTTTCTAATTTGCTGCTCTTTCAAATCAAATAGGTATGTTCCTGTTGCGTCCTTCCCAGTTATGTTCCCTTTCTTCTCATTGTTCTCCATTTTTTATTGTGGTTCTTCCTCTTCTAACTCTCAGACTAACCAGGAAATCTCAGCTCATGGAAGAATCAGACATCCAGAAAAAGGTGGTAGTTTGTGATGAGGGATAGAAGCAGAAAAATATTTACCTTTAGCCCAGAAGGCTGACCTATCACCTGCATACTTCCAATAAGGATCAAATACATCCTGATTGCTGCATTCTTAAAGGGCCTCATGATTGCCTGTACATCTCACTGATGGTTAATATCTAGTTGAATAATAAACACAAGAGAAATCTTGCAAAAGTAGTTTTATGAGTAGAAATTTGAATAAAACATTTATGATCTAATTCTCCCTGCATGTCCCCTCCTCCTTGAACCCTAAGCATCTAACCACCAGCTTCATACAACAAAAGTGTGACTCTCCTGCCCACAGTTCCTGTACCTCTGCTATAATAAAAGCACCTTTTTGCACCAAAAACATCTCAAGAGTTCTTTTTTTTTAAAGATTGTATTTATTTATTTGAGAGAGAGAGCACAAGCAAGGGTGGGGGAGGAGCAATGGGAGAGGGAGAAGCAGACTCCACACTGAGTGGGGAACTGGATATGGGGTTCCATCCCAGGATCCTGAGATCATGACCTGAGCTGAAAACAGATGCTTAACCAACTGAGACACCCAGGTGCTCCTCAAGAATTCTTTTTTGACCATTAACTCATGGTTCCACAACAGTTTGAACAGTCCCTAAGATGAAGAATCAGAAGCTTAAAATATCCTGATCTTTATGCTAAAGTAGTTTGGTCCTCTTTGAAAAAGGAATTCCAAACTTTTTGAGTCCTTCATGATGCCTGGTAGCAGAAGGCTTAATAGCATTTGTTGTTCATTCCATTCAATGGCAGTGATACAAGTAAAGGGAAGTTTCAGTCTTGCTGTCTAGG
Organism: Ailurus styani; assembly: GCA_002007465.1. Lineage (NCBI taxonomy): Eukaryota > Metazoa > Chordata > Mammalia > Carnivora > Ailuridae > Ailurus > Ailurus styani. The sequence continues at coordinate 79,479 of LNAC01000747.1, forward strand.
GAATTAAGATCTTGTTGTGAATCACCATATTGACTACATATAGGGAAAACTTCAAGTTAATATGGTGAAATCCAACATATGAGTGATGAATATATGAACCAAGATAAGGGTGGGCAGCAATGAAGAGCTGGAAGATATGCCTAGCAGCACACCATTACGTGGTATGTTTATCATACAGTCACAATGAATATAAATAAACTCGAGAGGATAGGTAATAGCAATGTCATAAAAAAATAAAAAAATGGTGAGTTTGGAGTATTTGTTATCTTTGTCTTTAATGTAATTGATTTAATTGTAAGTTTATGTGACTTACTTTTATTAATTCTATGATTAGCAACCAGCTCTTAAAATTTCTGAAAATGTAATAGTTGCTTCTCATGAGCTGCCATGAACCAGCTCCAGCATGCCCCTGTTTCTGGCTACTTTCTCAGGTTCCCTGAATATGGTATATTAATTATGTACCTGCATTTAACATGGTCAGTATTGACTGAGTTATCAAAACTTTTAAACTACAAAACTTGAGTGCTACCTGGAGCCTAATTATATTAGTAATACAGTATTTTTCAGTAAAAGAAAAAAGATCTCTGTGTAAGTAAATGATAGTAACAAATTAGCCACAATTGATCCACTAATCAGGACATTGTTTAATATATAATATATTAGGAACAACAGAGCCACAAATTCTGTCATATCACCCATGAGTTATTGAAGTCTCTGCCAACTATAAAGAAAAATTAAATAACATGTGGCTAACAGCTGCTTTTCATACAGGTATTAACATTTTTTTTAATATGTTCTGTATTTTGAGGACTCTTCTCAGCACTGATTTATAAAGATTGTGTGAGTGTGGTAGGAGCAATAGGAGACATTTAACAGGCAGTTAGTTGTACTCTTATAAGACCATTGGTGAAGGAATATAGGTGCTGTAGGAACATAGAGGACTTGACCTAGAAGAGTCCTGACCCCTATCATCACCACCACAGACTCAGCCACTAATACCAGCAGGAAGCCTATGGCTTTCTGGAGCAGAAAGCCTATGGCTTATGGAGCAGAAGACAGTCAGATTATAAGCAAGAGAAATGAGAGCACTTCACATAAACAGAGCTCCCATTAGGGCTGGGTGTAAAATGCTCTCTGACAGTAGATTTGAGCAAACATCCATGTCAGCAGATAGTGATCTAGAGCTAGTAGTGATCATATAATCTGTGAGCAAACTTGTAGCATGAATATAGCACATGCTTGAGCATGGATGAGTGAGAAACAATACCCACAAACACACTTATTTCAGGAAGGGCTGTATAAGGATGTTCAAGACAGTAATGCAATTCTTGTCTCGTTGGGGTAAAACTTATTTTATTCAAGAAGGTTACAGAAGAGATATATTTTCAGAGTCCTTAAGTATCGGAAATTTTGTTGTCTGAGATGAACTCCAGTCTGGCTGGGTGACCACAATCACATGCTTCCAAAAGCCTATGTTTGCGCTAAAGCTTTCTCTGTTGTTACCTGAATTTTGAAAGCTGCTTGTGGAGATCTTGAGTTTTGTTCTTTAAGTAGATCTTCACATTTTTTTGAAAATTCAGTTTCTGCATAGATACATGAAAGTATACTTTTAGTATTATTAGATAGGCTATTTTTCCAGGCTGTATCTAATTTGAGGGTCTTTTTCATTCTCTTACCCCCTCAGAATATAATAAAACATCTTCATCTATATGCTTAGGTAATTTTTTATATGCTTACGTAATTTTTTAAAACTTTTTATGTTTAGGTATTTTTTTTAAACTCAGCAATGTTTTCTTCATTATATCTTTGGATATTATTTCTGGTTCACTTACTCCATTTTCCTACAGGAGCACCTGTCATTCTTAGTTTGCCCTTCTGTTCTCCATCCTCCATTTATGTTATAATGTTAAGCTTTTTCCTTTTCCTATAAACTTTGGGGCATCTTTTTATATTTGTTGTCAAGACCATAATTTCACTTCTTCAAAAGATTATTCTCTTCTTTCTAATTCAGTACAAATTTTGATTCTGTTATAGAACAGTTTCCTTGAAGTCCTTTATCTGTCTTACTTATTATTACTTCTATACAACTGCTCAAAGTGGCCTATTCATTATAAATGTTTTCCCAATTTACATCGTCTTTGTCATTGATCTACATTTTAAATTGTCTTCAAAAATTAGCTGAAATCCAACCATCTCATATTTGTTAAATGAATCTAATCTAATTGTATAAAATTTAGAATTATATGTGTATATTTAAGAAAGTGTAGATCTTAAACACTTAAAAAAAATCTTACTGAAAATATCTGCATATCAGTTCTCTGAACTTACCCAATTCTTACTGTAGTCTTTTCCTTTTTAGGATGCAGACAAATTGTTAAACCAAGAACCTTCCCAAATTAGAAGCACAAAATACCATTCAGATAAGTCAATTTACACTGTGTTCTGCTAAGTAGGTTGGATTTTCTCACACTGAGTAAAATCTATTGCTTACAGATGTGGGAAAATAGCTTGTACTTTTGAAACTCACTAGAAATGTAATTTATTTTGACTTAGACTCACCCTGAACACACTGTTATGTTGACTTTGTTTCTTACCTTTTTTTTTCTCTTTTAAGGGAAAAACCGAAAATTTGGTTGAACTGAAACTCTTGACCATTCAGCAGTTGTTAGAACTGTGTAAAAATAAAGAGTTGATTGAATATTATGATTCAGTGGGAAAATATTTTTATCTTGACCTCACACTTTAAAAGTTAGCTCATAATTTTTTTTCTTATTTTATTAAGTACATTTTCATCTTCTTTCTTTTATATCCAAAGCACATCTAATTCTTCACCCATTTTTGCTTCCTTCCCTCCCAACTCAAAGAACAGGGAGTCAGCACTTGACAACAGGATGAACCTTTCCTGTATTTTGGGGGGTTAACAGCATGGACTTTGTTATCAGTTTTGCCCCACAATTTATAATGTGTATAGACTGGACAAATTATTTAATCTTCTGTCATAATTTTCTCATAAAGTAAACAGTTTACGCTAAGGACTTATTAAGGTGCTTCTGTGAAGTGATTACCACAAAGTAAGCATGTGGTGGGTGTGCTCATTACAGTGCTTTTTTCTGTTTCCATTAGAAATTCAACCCTTCACACACACTGTTTCTCTTCAAAATCTTTGATAATTCTATCTCCTCTTTCCTTTTCTTCCCTTGAACATATATAAGTCTCTCCTGTGAGGAAACGTCTCTAGGACTTGTCTTCCCAAATGGGTATCTTATTTTTTATTTCATTCACTAAGAGGCTTTTTCACCCCTGTGGTTTACACATGCTGTCTCTCCTTATGACTTAACCCTTTTACTTTCTGAGGGTCTGTGTATTGGTTTTTTATTGCTGTTATAACAAAATGTCACAAAGCAGTGGTTTAAAGCAACATAAATGTATCCTTTTACAGTTCGGAACTTCTAAAACTCAGTTACCAGGTCTGTGTTCCTTCTGGAGACTTGAGGGGTGAATTCTTTCCTTGCTTTTTTCATCTTCTACCCACTGCCTACAGTCCTTGGATTGCGGCCGTGCATCTCTGTGACTTCTAACGTCACATGTTGCCTCTCACTCTGATCCCCTTGGCTTCCTCTTATAAGGATCTTTATGATGGCATTGGATCCACCAGAGTAATCTAGGATAATCTCCCCATCTCAGGACCCTTAACTGAGCCAAAGTCCCTGTGGCTGAGTAGGGTAACATACTCACAGGTTTTGGGGCTTAGGGCGTGGGCTCTTTGGGGGGCCATTATTCACCTTATCACAGTCTGTTTTCTGCCGGTCTTTTCTGGCATTGTTACAGGAATATTGGTGACTATTACTTAATCCTTGGAAATCTCTTTCTTCTTGTCCTGTGTGACATTACTCTCTCTCCTCCCGGGATCTCCTGCCTCTGCTGCTGCTTTTCTGAATCTTTTTCACTCAATTCTTTGTTTCACATACTTCCAGATTTAATGTCACAAAATACTTGTTAAATCCTCTAACTTCTCTGTGCAAAAATTTCTAGTAGCTTTCCATTATTACTAAACTATTCCACTTTGTTAAATTAATTTCAAACATTCCACAAGCTTTTAATGGGCACTTGTTATATCCCAGGTACTCTGTTTTCTGTGATAAGGATGCAGAGATTCATAGAATACCAACTGTCTTTAAGAACCTAATGGCCTAATCAAAGAAATAGACAAATAATTGCAAAGCTATTAAAAATGTGAACATTGAGTATGGAGATGAAAATATACACACAGTATTATGGAAACCCTTGAGATAGCCCTCCAACTTAGCCTGAGGATGTTAAGGCAGGCCTCTTGGAGAAGCTAATACTTGAGCTGGTTTTTTTTTTTTTTTTAAAGATTTTATTTATTTATTTCACAGAGGGAGAGAGATCACAAGGAGGCAGAGAGGCAGGCAGAGAGACAGAGAGGGGGAAGCAGGCTCCCCGCCGAGCAGGGAGCCCGATGCGGGCCTCGATCCCAGGACCCTGAGATCATGACCTGAGCCGAAAGCAGAGGCATTAACCCACTGAGCCACCCAGGCGCCCTTGAGCTGGTTTTTAACAGAAAAAATGTAAATGAAGTTTTGAGGAGAAAAGAACAAGGGCAAGGGTCTAAAGCATACAATGGCATTAACTGTTCAAGGGATAGCAGGTTGATTGCTATTACTGAAATGAAAAGTCATAGGAAGGAGCAATTCAAAATAAAACTGGTCCCTGAAGGTGACTAAGAATAAATGATGGGATAAGTAGGAGGGGACAGTAAACTGGATGAGAAACTGCCCTTTACTGGGTGACATTATGAAAGCTAAGTGATTAGAAGACTTCATTAAGAAAGTCAGATAGTATAAACATCAAGTGATATAATATTACCTTCAATATAGGTGAAGTTTCATCTCCTTTCATTCTTTACTAGGGGGCCTAAGAGTTAAGAAGAGTCCATATTACCAACTTGTGTCATTGATAAGTGAAGCAGCAGTTAATGAATGAGAGGAAAGAAATAGAGCTGAAGGTGGCCTATTATATAATAATCTTGGATTTAAAGGAAGAGTATGAGAAAGAACATCTAGCAGGGAAAAATACAGGGGCCAGGAGGATATTTATTAATATGAGATAGAAATGAGAATGTTTATAGGCTTTAGAACAGATGCTAATTAAGAAAGAACATATGAAAATAACAGGACTGAGTGAATGATTATTTTACTAGGTTTCTAGACAAAGGAATGAACCTGGGAGAAACAGAAAACATTTCCCCCCCCTGAGCCTGGTGGAAAGGGAAGAAAAGGTTGTTCCACATATAAAGTTTCCTCCACATATAAAATAGGGAGCAAGAAGCTCAGGGAGATCATGCTTGAGGGCCTTGATTTTCTCAGGGAATTAGGAGGCAAGATCATTATTGAAATAGGTCCTAGTGGTGGAGTAAAAGACTTAAGAAGAGCTGCAAAGATTTATGACAGCCACTGGGGAAAATGGGAAAGGAATTCGGCCAGGAATAGTGCTTAGCAGGGCTAAAGACCTAGCTGGGATCTAAGACCATTGCTTTATGGTGGCACCAAATATAGAGCCCTGTGATTATTCCAGCAGCACCCAGGTGTGGGAGCAGAGGTATGTTTGGGAATTGATAACAGTATTGAAAGCTTGCAGACATTTTGGAAAAAGGACTAGGGTATGAGAACATTGCAGGCATTAGAAAAGGAATGATGGGCCATGGAGTCAAGGCTGAATGAGACTGTAAAGGAGGTCATATGATAAGAAGGATCACTGTAGAGTAGGAATATAGGGAAGGGGAAAATGATATGACGATTAAAAAAAAAAAGCAGATATACCAGCAAGTAAGGGAATGAAGAAAGCTAGAGAGATAGAATGCTTGCTCAGATATTAAAATGTTGGAATTTATAATTTCACAGATGATTTGTCATGGTCAGGTGATGACAATGTCATACATGTGACCATAGAAGTGTAAATGTTCTCTGTATTGTCCAATATGGTAGACACTTGCAACATATGGCTACTGAGAACTTGAAATATGCTAGTATGACTAACTGAATTTTAATGTTTATTAAATTGTCACTAGTTTAATTGAAATTAAATACCCAAATGTGGAGATTAGCTACCATATTGAACAATGCAGTTCTACACTATCTTTCTGAGTGATCTATTTTTTGTAATTATCAACTAAATTAGAAATTCCAGGCCAAAACACTGGTCTGAGATTTCAGCAAATCTATTGGGAACCTTTACCAGTATGTGCCATAGTCATTTAAACCAAGCCAATTACTAGTTTACTAGTTATTTTGCTTTGAGAACTGTTTCTTCTTCCTGGTGTTTTTTGTTTGTTTGTTTGTTTAGCTCAATGCAGAGGAGCATCATTATTTCTAAATAGTTACTCAGGTATTATTCTTGACTTTTCTCTTACCCTCATTTTCAATTTCCAATTGTAAACCAATATCTAAATTTACCTTATAAATGTTTATCGAAAATATCCCTCCTCTTTATTTCCACTGTCACTTAGTTGAGAACCTCATCTCCTCTCTAGAACACAACCTAATAGGCAAACCTTGACTTATTCTTTTCTAGTTCATCTCCACATTGCTTCCAGAATCATTTTTGAAAGGGAGCATCTATTCTTATATTTATTTATTAAAATAGTATTTTTTGGATCTATTAAGTGCTAAAATCAATCTTAGTATTACAACGGTCATCAATATAGCTATAACCTTTACTTTCACTGGCATTTGCAATCTGGAGGAAGCAAGAAGTGTGCATTCAAAAGATATGATTTGATTTATTTATAATGGAAACAAAAATTAATCAATTTTTTTGACTCTTCATTCTGCTGGTTTTGTGTATAATTTACTATTCATCCTTGCTAGGGTTAAGAACTCTGCATCAGTCTATACAGGTTGCTCTGAGACATGCCCCATGCACTGCAGGTCTGGTTATTGCCTCTTTGATGCTTCCATGCAATTCTTGGGCTAGCTCTCCAACCCATACTCAACCCCTTCTCCTTCCCTATGTCTGTGTTTAATGTATATATAATACAAATTAACAGAGATTAATGTCTCAAAATACGCTCAAATCATCTGTAATTATAGTAAGTCATTTACTGTGGGAGTATTACCACGGGAACCAAGAATAATGTAGGAGCCAGACTTCTAAGCCAGCTTCCAAAAGAATGTAATGTTTATCCGGATCCTATCCATCTTCTTTGCTTAAAATATTTCAATGTCCAGTCATCATCTAGGCTAAGGGATGAATTCTACAGCTTTGAAGTTTAGCTCACGGGAGGCTTCAAATCTGTCCCTTTCTACTCCTTTCTGCATAAACATTATGTGTCTTCCATGCTGAATTGTTTGTGGTTTTATCAAGGTGGAGCGTTTGCCATCTCTTCTTCTTGTTCCCTTCCTTCCCTTCCTTCATTACAGCTTCTCATATATTTGTTTGTCAAGCTGGATTATTACCTTTCTTCTTTCAGACTACTCAGATAGAAAAGTCTTTTTATCATCTGGCTCATCACAGAATTGTCCTTTCCTATATCAATTCATTGATACTTTATACACACATCTATTTTAGTCTGGGATTGTGTTTTTGTATACTCTGCTTAGCAGTGTATTTGGTTTGTGGTAAGCATTTGATAAGGTGTGAAAACAGTGTTAACTTCAAGAATATTTTTATTTGTGAATAAATACAAAATGTTTCTTTTTCCCTCTCTCTAATCGTCTATTTGGTTTCACGGGCCTTCCCAATCAGGGACATGCTTATTTTTGTTTATTAAAACAATATTATAACTAGTGGAGATATTCTACGGATGAACACAGAAGAAAAAATCTCCTATGAATAAGAAGTTTCTAGACCTAACAATTAAGAATTGGGGTTTGGAATTAGGAATTACCAGACTTTCAAAGTAGCACAGTATTTATCTTAACCCAAATATCTTTAGGACTACAAGGAGAGCATTATTTGGATATTGGTGTGGATTTTAACTCTGACTTGAATCATACAGTTGTTTGGCTTGTGTGATGAGCCATATCTAGAGAGGAATCATGATAACAAGCCATCCATTCAGCACTTTGACAAGACTCCTTACGTTTTCTGTGGAGCAGTCTCTAGACTTTGTAGATCTGGTAACATTGAAGCTCAGTTTTGTTCAAACCACTTCCTATTGTAAAGCAGGATGAGTAAATTAGGTTGTTCTCCAGTTCATCAATGGAGATTTTATTTGGAGAAATTTTTGCAAGTATAACCCTTCCAATGGAGAGAAACACCAGCTGATCCTAATCTCACAAAACAAACTGAGGGTTACTGGGGGGTGGGAGGGTAGGGATAGGGTGGATGGGTTATGGACATTGGGGAGGGTTTGTGCTTTGGTGAATGCTGTGAAAGGTGTAAGCCTGATGATTCACAGACCTGTACCCCTGGGGCAAAGAATAAAAAATAAAAATTAAAAAAAAAAAAAGAAAGAAAACACCAGGTAACTAGACTATTCCAGTGTTACTTTGGAGAATTCCCTGAACTAATCTTTCATTCCCTAGGCATATATCCAACAAATTTATGTGCTACACTTTAGAGTTTTTCAAGGTGCATACACACACACTTGTGTTAATTCTACTGTGTAAATATATGTCTATATATGTCTTAGTTATATATATATTATACACATATATATATACATACACACACACAGACACATACATACATATGTATAACTGTATTCCCAGGATAATATACACTTGAAAGGTTTGTTATTAATACAAGTTTACATGAATTCACATTTTAAATAGTCCTCATAAAATTTCCATTTTCTTTCATTTTTTTTATTTGCCCCGGGGGTACAGGTCTGTGTATCATCAGGCTTACACTTTTCACAGCATTCACCATAGAACAAACCCTCCCCAATGTCCATAACCCATCCACCTTATCCCTACCTTCCCACCCCCCAGTAACCCTCAGTTTGTTTTGTGAGATTAAGAGTCTCTTATGGTTTGTCTCCTTCCTGATCCCATCTTGTTTGATTATTTTTCCCTCCCTACCCCCCACAACACCCCACCCTACCCCTCAAGTTCCTCATATAAGAGAGATCATATGATAGTTGTCTTTCTCTGATTGACTTATTTCGCTCAGCATAATACCCTCTAGTTCCATCCATGTTGTTGCAAACGGCAAGATTTCGTTTCTTTTGATAGCTTCATAGTATTCATTGTATATATATATACCACATATTCTTTATCCATTCATCTGTTGATGGATGTCTAGGTTCTTTCCATAGTTTGGCTATTATGGACATGGCTGCTATAAACATTTGGGTGCATGTGCCCCTGAGGATCACTACCTTTGTATCTTTAGGGTAGATGCTCAGTAGTGCGATTGCTGGATCTTAGGGTAGCTGGTGCAGTCACTCTGGAAAACAGTATGGAGGTTCCTCCAAAAGTTGAAAATAGAGCTATCTTTCAAATTTTTGTTCACATTTTTCATTTGTTTTTTCTTAATTACACTACGTGACTGATTAAGAAATGGCACTAGGAGTAGGAGGCAGATCAAGTCTAGCATTTTGTTTTTCCTTTGTGCCTGCAATACTAGGAACATCTTTTCAAGTCTCTTTTCCATTTTGAGGGCTCATTTAAGTAAAAGTAATGGTACCCATAAACCATCTACCTGCAGCCCATCTAAACGGTAATACATTTCAACACATACGGCTAATGGTCCTACTGTCATTCTCATTAAGGATGTCACTTCACATACGAACCGAGTGAAGGTCAGGTGTTAATCCATATACAAATTTGGATTTTTAAAAAACTTTTTGTAATTAAAAAAAAACACAAGTTTTCAAGTATCTTTTCTGTTTTCACACATTTCAGAGTATATTCTTTACAATTTTTGAGACCATTTCTTTGCGAAATAACTTTGAAATTTGAAACATATAACCCAAATATTTCTGAGTCAATAGGAATTTCAAAAATACAAGCATGCTTATAAGAGCCATAGTACCCAAAGGAGATGGATTTAACTTAGGAGTTTGAATCTTCTGCCTAGGCTCAAGGAAATGTTCAGGTGCTTTACTGATAATAATGTATATTTTAAACCACAGGTATTTTATCTCAAATATCAAATTACTTTTTAGAGTCTTTTAAAAATATTTTATTTATTTATTTGACGAGAGAGAGCAAGTGCGCACACAGGCAGGGGAGCAGCAGGCAGAGGGAGAAGCCGGCTCTCCACAGAGCAGGGAGCCTGTTGCAAGGCTTGATATCAGGACCCAGAGACCATGGTTTGAGTGAAGGCAGATGCTTAACTGAATGAGCCCCCAGGTGCCCCATATTTTAGTGTTTAATATTTCTTTTCTTTCTTTTTTTTTAAAGATTTTATTTATTTATTTATTTGAGAGAGAGAGAGAGAACGAGAGAGAGAGCATGGGGGGGGGAGGTCAGAGGGAGAAACAGACTCCCTGCTGAGCAGGGAGCCTGATGTGGGGCTCCATCCTGGGATTCCAGGATCATGACCTGGGCGGAAGGCAGTTGCTTAACCAACTGAGCCACCCAGGCGCCCCATTAATACTCCTTTTCAAACTGTGTTTCTCTCTGCCTCTCAACTCACTTCTTCCAGTTCTTTTTTTTTATTTTTAAGAGAGAGATAATGTGTGTGCATGCGAGCAGTGGGGAAGGGCAGAGGAAGTGGGAGGGAGAGAATATTAATCAGGCTCCACACTCAGGCAGAGCTTGAAGGGGTCAAAATCTCATGACCCTGAGATCATGACCCCAAACCAAATCAAGAGTTGTTTGCTTAACTAACTGAGCCACCCAGGTGCCCTGTCACTTCTCCCAATTCTGATTGCACTTCATTCTGAGGATTGTGCCACCTTACACCCTACCTCAAGATTCATTCTATAATGCAGTGATTTTCAACTGGGGCCCATTTTTACACTTCAGTGATCATTTGGTAATGTCTGGAAATAATTTTGTTGTCACTATGGGTAGGGAGTTTGGCATCTAGTTGGTAAAGGCCCAGAATGCTGGTAGAGGCCCAGAATGCAGGACAGTCCCCACAGCAAAGAATTTTCTGGTCCAAATGTCAAAAGTACCAAAGTTGAAAAACTCTAATGGGATATTTGCTGGTTTTGAGATTTGCAGAAGAGTAGAGACAGAGCAAGGTATCTATGAGAGAGGACTAAACATTTTTCCTAGAGATGAGGGGGCTAACACAGGGTGACCTAGACCAATACTTCTCAAAGTTTCATGTGCACAGGGATTTTGTTAAAATGCAGATTTCCATTCAGTATGTCTGAGACAAGTCCTAACATTCTGCATATCTAACAAGTTCCTAAGTGACACTGATGTTTCTGGTCTGGATCCTGCATTTCAAGTAGCAAGGAGCTAGGTAATTCAGTCGATGGCTACTTAGGAAGATGCCTGAGGAAAAGGACTATAAGAAAGGAATAATTCCATTATGTCTCAATTAGAGATCTTGAAATATCTGTAAGAACTCTCTATCTATCCTAAGAATGTTAAATTTCAAATATAATAGTGTCTTCCTCCTACTCCCAGTTACTACTCTACAAACAAATATTTTCAACTAGTCTAGTGACTTCTTTTGGCACTTGAATCCCTGTTACTAAGTAACATTCTGATACTGTTACTTGCTGAATTTTTGGTTGGGGACACTTACTGATTTCATACAACAGAAAATAGGATCAAACTCATATGGCCCAGGTTTTCTCCTGCTCACATGCATATACTTTTTACCAAGCCCATTCTTTGGAGAAGTCTCATCCTAACTTTTATTATATTGGCATTCCCACCTCGTTATCCTATAAATTATGAATATATAATTATAATCCATAGTTAAGCTACTGAACATGATTACTTTTCTTGAACAAAAATTTATGTTTCATTGAATTATTGTTTGTTTTTTCTTAGCTTAGTAATATCTGTACAGAATTAACATGCAAATTCTCTGACAAAGTCTGATTCACTTTTCTTATCTACAGGCACGTGAGGCCTTTAATCTGTTTCATCCTTGTTAAGAAGAGATTCTATCTGGAGCTCTTATTTTTCTGCTTCACAATTCTCCAGACCCCTGGAAGGCTTTTATTCTAGATCTTCCTTCATGTCACCTGGGGCATGCCTGATCTTCCTATGTATGTCTCTCCATCTCCGAATTCCATGACTTCCTTTTCCTTGTATGATATAACATGTTATCTAGAACTTCCTGACCAAGAAACCATGGGGGGGGGGGAATACTTCAAGCATTAGCATACTCCAAAATGTCATTATTTTCCTCTTGCAATTGATGGCTGGTTTAACAGGATATAGCTTTTAGGGTTGAAAAATATTGAACTATTGTTAGTGAAAGCACTGATCCATTATCTTCTAAATCCTGATGTTCTTATCAGGAGGTCTAAATCTGTGCTTTCACTTCCTAGATCTTTCTGGGCTTTGATGTCTGTTCTAGGCTTACCTGACTGATGGTTTTCTGCATTCTCTGATAGCCTAAGCAGGTCACTACTGATCCAATAGTTTCTCAACTTCCAACTGTTGCTCTCCGCTTCTATGGCCTTTGTTCTCATGCCTCTTCCGTAAAGGTATAAATCAACAAGGACAAGATGGATTGAAGAAATTGTCTAGAAACCCTAAAGATAAAAGAAATTTGAGATTTCCTGGAAAGAAAGGATCTGTCCTGAATCTAGTTTGTGACTTTGCTGCAGTAAGTCTCTCAAGTTCCCCAACAGGAGGTAAACTAATATTCTTTAAATAACTATATACTGCATTCTTCGTATGTGTAATATCTTTTAATCTCTTTAATAATTTCAAGGTAAGGTATGGGTGTACAGAGGGATTTATCATTGTCTTTAAAAAGAAAGTGTCAGAAATTAGATGCAGATCCTTTCCCTGAAGAAGTAGAATAAAAGATCCTCAGTGTAAATAGAAATGCAATGCCTAGAACACAAAGACAAAGTCGTAACTGCTGAGTCCTGACTTACCAACATGTGTTCTGACCAGTGCAGCAAGCATTTTTGTACCTTTATCCATTGTTCCAACTGATGGAAAACTTTTTAAAACCAGGTATTTCTTTGTCCTCAGCTTCACAGACTAGATACATTTTCATTCTATGGATTTCTTGAACTAGCACAGAGTCTTTTTAAGAAAAATCCTCAATAAATGTTTACTTTTTCTTTACTATGGTAATAATTTTCTGTGGTACCAGTAGTGATGAGTTTAGGGAATGTGTCCATTGGATAACATGTTATTACTTTCCCCTACTCCCCCATATGGACCTAAATTCCCATTAGCTGCCATCAATCATGTAATTGATGTTTCTTGGAGGAAACTTTTATGAAGTAGGAAAAGAAAAATCACAAAATGTAAGATCATCAGAAGAGCAAGACAACTAAAAACCCATATCCTTATTTTGGAGTAAAGATGATGTTTGAGGAATACAGTAATGAAAATTCTTCATCATGGGTGGAGAAGTTGGGAGAAAGTGCATTCATTGTGTAAAGGATTTGAGAAACCAATAAACCGCGGGATGGGCCAACCATGGACTGTCATCAGACACTCATGGTCATGTGGTAAACACTTGTGGCTGGCTGAGATGTGTTTCTTTGCTGAGTGAGACACTCCAGGGTTTTTGCCCAACATATGATTCTTTCTTCCTTTCAAGTTTCAAGTTCTGTTTCACAATTTTCCAGTGATTCTACAAGGAGCAAAATTCATAAGCAAAGTTTTGAGCTAAATACATAACCATCAGTAAGTATTTAAGATACATTTATTTTGTGTTGTTTTTATTTTCTTCCTATCTGATATGTTAGGCAGAAAACAGACAAACAAAAACCCTGAAAAATTCTATTTCCCCAAGTTCTTGAATGATAAGGTATTTATGATTTTTACTCTCAGTGTATTATTTGGCCATGTATATTCCTTTTTTCCTTCTTTTATTTTGCAGCACTCACTAAGGCATTAGTATGGAAAATAAAATATGACTTATGTAGGTTGTAAAGATAGGATATATGTGTTTAAAAAATTCTGACCTCAAATTGAGAAGATTAAAATGTGCTATAATCTGTTTTTACAAAAGTTACTGGAAACATTGGTATGAATTTTTTGAAAATATGTCAAAAATGTGACTAATTTAGTGGGCCTGGGTGGCTCAGTGGGTTAAAGCCTCTGCCTTCAGCTCAGGTCATGATCTCAGGGTCCTGGGATCGAGGCCCGCATCGGGCTCCCTGCTCAGCGGGGAGGCTGCTTCCTCCTCTCTCTGCCTGCCTCTCTGCCTACTTGTGATCTCTATCTGTCAAATAAATAAATAAAATCTTTAAAAAATTTGACTAATTTATTCATATTAGTAGAAAATTGGAAAAAAACGGATTTTGTCAAAACCACATTGAAGATACTATTACCATCTTGACTCTTGTATACTAAAATGGTGACAGAATCAGAAAATATAAAGAGTTAAAATTATATGTTAAACAAGAAACTTCCTAAAGGTATAAAAATGAAATTATAATCTTAATTATAAGCCAAAAAATGATGTTCTAGATTCCAGTTGCAATTGTAAGTGGTCACTTAACAATTTACCTTAGGCCGGTTGACAAATATCAGTGAAAACTTAAATGACTTAGAAACTGTAGTGAAAATTCAAGTAAGGAGGAGTTCCAGAGTGATAATGGGAGTCCCAGTGGACACCTTGGAGAATTTAGACCCTCCTTCAACCTTAATCTGTTCTGCTGTTAGGGTCTACTACTAAGATACTAAGTTTTGAAAAAGAAGATGAGACTGGGGGCATGAGTAAATGAGTGAGTAAAATACTGGAGAATCTTGGGCACCAAGAATAAGCTACTTGATCACCAAAAATAGCAGTAAGAATATTCCCTTCACAATTTGTACTAACATCAGTCATCATCAGGGACTAATCAATTCAGAATCCTTGAGAAGAAAAGAACACATTCCTTCAAAATAAAATGAAGATTCTAACTAATGGGTACTTGCCCTAGAATTCTTAAGGGATTTTGTTTTGTTTTACAAAAAAAAAATTGAATTATTACTAGTCCTCTTACAATGATATTTGTCTCATTAGTATCCAATTTCATCTTTGCTGCTCTTGCCTTGACTCTAAGAAGATGAAATAATGATAAATACAATATTTTGAAAATATTGTAAATGGAAATAATATGACATACGTGAATTACAAAGCACATAACTCAAATGAACAGATATGAGCAAGTTCATACATGCGAGATATTAGGAAGTGGCAATTTCATCATAAGGAAGCCTGGATGATAGTGATTATAAGCCAACATTGGTTATAAGATGCATCCTGATTTCAGAGATGTTAAAATGTGAACAATATGTATATTAGAATTGATGAAATGTGACAATCCTCATTTTGTGGTGGGTTTACAGTTTGGCTTTTCTATAGAAAATAAATTTTTTTAATTTTAATGACTATTTTCTTACAACTTTATTGAGCTGTAGCTTACCCATTTAAAGTGTATTGACTCAATATTTTACAGACTTGTGCAACCATCGCTGTAATGTAATTTTAGAACATATTAATCAGCCCCCCAAAAATCGTGTACCTCTTAACCTCTCCTCCCATTCCCTGATTCTCCTTCATCCATTTAATAAGGTTCTTATTTAAATATTTTAATTTATTTTGGATATATTCACTTGGTACCTGTTAAGAACCATTTATTTATTTGATATAGTCTAATGTGCTCCATGGTCACAGTCCCATTGGCTTTCAGAGCTAGGTGGTTTGTGTGGGGAAGGAAGGATTCATCCTTCAGGTGGGTATCTTAAAAATTGAGCCCCCAAAGTGGGGTCCAAAGGGGAATTTCTTTTGCTCCATAGGGGAATTTCTTCCCAATAGTATGGTGTTTTGCAGGTGGTGGGGTTTGTGTCAGGAGGGTGTCTCAGCCTTCCTACCCATTTTGATGTGGGTGATGGTATTTTCTCATTCATCTGATGTGTAGGAGACACTTAGCTAGTTTCTGGATTTCTTTCAGAGGGAATAGCTCTGTCTATAGCTGTAGATTTGGTATGTCTGTGGGAGGAGGTACATTCAGGAAGCTTTTGTGTTACCATCTTGGATTGGAACTGACTTTTTTTTTTATGTCTAGGCATTTATTTTGGTTTGGAGTATTGAAAAATAAAGATCTGATAAAGCTTTTTACTTGGTCCTGGAAGGCACAGTGTTGTTTAAAAAATGAATATGTCAGTAATATGTAGGACGCATTAAGGAGGATGAATATAGGATCAGAAGATTTGGCTTGGTATTATCGTAGTGGCATGAAATACTAAGGATCTGGAAAAAAGTAGTAGCAGTGAAATAATGAAGCTGAATATCAGGAAAAGTGAAGTTATTGGCTATCCTAGGGTTGAAAATTATGGTAGCGACCTTCTAATTGATGTCTATTTCCCAGTTTCTTTACTATGTCACTCATCTCTCTTAGGCTGTAATAGTCTGATTTCTAGACTATAGGCTGTAATAGTGTAATTTGTTTGTCTTAAGACAAACAAAAAGCTAAGTTAATGTTTCGGAAAGCCTGGTATATGTCAGGGAATATGTCCAGCATTTCGTGTATGGTTGTTGCCCAAAACTGGGTTTGTCTCTTGATGGATGCTGAGTCAAAAGACACAATCAAAGAAATTGAAAAATAGGAAAAGGAAGGGTTTTACTTGCAACAAGTAAAAGAGAACACTGTGGATCTTTCCCAAAGCAGTGCCTCTCTCCCTGAACAACAAAATTGAGGAATTTTTAAGCTAAGCATACATACATATTCATGAAGGGGCTTGTGCAATGGGGAATACTGCCTAAAATTGGGGCAAAACTTATCTTAAGGTGTGGAATATTACTCAGCCATCAAAAATGAAATCTTACCATTTGCAATGACATGGATGGAACTAGAGGGAATTATACTAAGCAAAGTAAGTGAGTCAGAGAATGACAGTTATCAAGTGATTTCACTCATGAGTGGAATTTAAGAAACAAAACAGAGGATCATAGGGGAAGGGAGGGAAAAATAAGACAAAATCAGAAAGGGAGACAAACCATAAGAGACTTTTAACTATAGGAAACAAACAGAGGGTTGCTGGAGGGGGAGGTGGGTGGGGGAATGGGGTAAATGGGTGATGGGCATTAAAGAGGGCACGTGATGTGATGGGCACTGTGTGTTGTATGTAACTGATGAATCATTGTACTCTACCTCTGAAACTAATAATACACTATATGTAAAAAAAAGATTTCCTGCCCTATGGAGAGGTGGGTGATGTTGAGTGTATAGGTTTCTAGAGATTGCTTTTTTCTTGTAAATTATCAGGAGTTGCAAACTGAGACTCCTGTACTGCATGACTGTGAATCTCCCCATTAGCCATTTGTTTGTCCCTTTCCTTTGTTCTAGGATGGCCACCAGTGCCTGAGAAATGTCATGTATATCCTACCTTGGGGTTGTGGGGTATGGTGGGGTGTTAGCTTGTGCTTTGCCCTCAGCTTGCCTTTTTCTCCCTCATCAATTAAGCTATCTCTGGCCTAATGGTGGCTGTTTGTTCATAATTTCTTTCACAAGATGGCTGGGGGCTAAAATGACTTTTGGTATGTCAGGAAAGCTATGTCTTTCTGTCTTTATCTGGAGAGTACTAACTCTTTCTGCTTACATAGTATCTGATTTAATGCTTACAATAGTCCTGAGATAGATGCTGGGTGCCCAAATGCGGTGGCTCTTGATCTGTTGGGGGTCCCCAAATTTGGGATGACTCTCACGTGGAAGCACATGACGCAGGAGGTGAAAGAACTCACCTGAGGCAAAACAAAGGAGACAGAACTTTACTGAATCAGCCAAAAGGGAGCTGCTGGAAGGACAGCAGAGGAGAGGCTGTCTGCAAGGAAGTAGTGGTTTGGAGCTGTGTTTAAGGGGAAAGATGAGGAGGTATGGCAACAAATGGAATTCTGCTTTTTTTGGTAACTGTGCCTGGTTATAAGTAGCCTGTTGGTTAGTTAGGGCCTGTGGATATTTTGAGGTGTGCCACCTGATGGGCCTGTCTGTATTCTATTGCTCAAGCCTGTTTGCCTAAAAGCAGCTTCTATTGATGACATATCTCAAATCAAAGATGAAGAAACTCAGCCCATAGAAGATTATCAAGATTACAGAAATGGAGAAATAGACACAGATCCATTATTGAAGCCAGGTAGTCAGGTTTAAATATCCAATTCATTTCATTATTCCATGAGGCTTTTAAAAACTATTTTCTTAACACAACTTCTTTCAACAATCTAACCATACTGAGATAGGGAAACTGAAGGACTCCATAAAAATCTGCTTTTTTTCTCCTTTCTGCTTCTATTCTTGCTAGGACCTGAACCCCTACTTTACACATGCTTCATAATGCACAGAGTATATGTCCTCCTTGTAAGTGACAAGAAGTTAATAATTTCTTTAGAATAGATAACATCTAAGGAAGGACCAAGTGAGAATGACCAGACAAAGCCATCATATGCTCATTCCAAATCACTGGAGCTAGATATCTACATGCCAAGACCCCAGGCTCTGAGGAATAATTGACTTATGAAAGACACCAGGGCACTCATCTTTGTTCTAACCAGTTCCTGGATGCCTGAGAGGGCACATACATCAGACCACAACCCTCAATAAAAATCCAAGACATCAAGCAAAGACGAGACTTTCTCCTTTCCTTTCTGAGTCTTCATTTTCGCACTCTTTATACCTTCAATAAACTCTGCTCCTACCTCCTGCTGGCTTGCGCTTGATTTGTATCTTGCATGTAGCCAGGAAGTCTCTTGGCTGGATCTATGGGAACCCTCTCTGGTTCCTCTGACCCCGCCTGCTTACATCAGTATGATCCAGCAATTCCACTTCTGGGTATTTATCTGAAGGAAATGAAAACACTAAATTAGAAAGAAACCTGCAACCATTGTGTTCATTCCATCATTATTTACAATAGTCAAGACATGGAAGCCATCCTAAGTGTCCACTGATGAATGGATACAGAAAATGTGATATAAATAAATAAACACACACACACAAACACAAATCACACTTTGGAATATTATTTGGTCATAAAAAGAAGGAAATCCTGCCATTTGTGACAACATGGGTGGACCTTGAGGGAATCATGCTTTGTGAAATAAGCCAGACAGACAAAGACAAATACCTTATGATTTCACTTATATATGGAATTAAAAAAAAAGAACTTACAGCTACCAAGAATAGACTGTACATTTGTAGCTGCCAAAGGAGTGGTTTGGGAGTGGGTAAAATGGGAGAAAGGGATCAAAAGATATAAACTTCCAGTTATAAAATAAATAAGTCATGGGGATATAACGTATGATATGGTAACTATGGTTAATAAAAATGCATTGCATATTTGAAAGTTGCTAAGAGAATACATTTTTAAAGTTCCCATTACAAGGAAAAAAATTTTAACTATGTATGATGATAGATGCTAAATAGACTTATTATGGTGATCATTTTGCAATATATACAAATATCAAATCATTATGTTGTATGTACACCTAAAACTAATGTTACATGGCAAGTATATTCCAATTAAAAAAAAGAAAAATACCTAAAATACATTCCCTATTTAGTCACATTATACTGTTGTAGATAAGCTATAACTGTGGCCCTTAGCAAATTACTCTCAAATCTACGTGGTTTTCTACTTTGGGGCATTTATAGCAGCCCTCATAGGTGTAAGAACACCTATCACAAAGATGCCAGAGCATTTCATACCTGCGAAGTTTCACTTCTTACAGAGAGGTATAGTCAACCTTGTCCTGGGGATTAGTTTTAGAATGTTTCGTGTTGCTTTTTGGTTTCTGTTTTTGATGAGAACAGGGCCAATCGCCCAAGATCTTAAGCTTTGTTCATTATTAAACAAAAGCTGGAACTCAGGACTCTTCACTCAAATTTTATATAGGACATACCATTGCTCCGTTTAGTTCTATTGTTTCCTCATGAGGAATATCTTCTTTTCCCTGAGTACATTTTTCATATAACCTGTCCTGATAATGGTAACCAAATTGCTCTTTCTCATTCTCGCCTATTTTACCTGATGTTGCTGATGAATTTAGCATTAAAAAATGAACTCTCTCTTATGTTTAGTAGATTTTCCTATTTTCCTATTTCTCACCTAGACTGTCATCACTTTAACATTTTAGCAGTTTCATGATTTTTGACATATATATATATATGTATATATATATATATACCCCAATCAAGATAATATTTAACACACTGAAAAATTTCCTGTGTTTATCCCCCACCTCCATTTACAGGCAAGCGCTAATCTGCTTTTTGTCCCTGTAAATTAGTTTGCATTCTTAACAAAGACAATAGAAATATACACTTTTTAAAAACATGACTTCTTCACTCAACGTAATGTTTTGGGATTTATTTATACTGCTGCATGTATCAACAATTTGTTTCTTTTATTAATGGGTAGTGTTCTGTAGTATGGATACCACATTTTGTTTATCCACTCATTTGCTGATGGATATTAGGTTATTTATTATTAAAAATAAGATTGCTATGAATATTTATGTACATGTCTTTGTGTGGACATATGTCTGTTCTCATTCCTTTTGGGTAAATACCGAAGAGTGAAATGGCTTAGTTGTATGAAGGTGTATCTTTAACTTTTTAAGAAACTGCCAGTTTTCTGGTCATTTTGCCATTTTACATTCCCACTGGAAGTATATGAAAGTTCCAGTTTCTCCACATTCATGCATTTGTTGTTAGTCTTTTCCATTTTGGCTATTCTAATCGTGAGTAGTCCTACTCACTGTCACTACTTTAGGATCTGGCTAATGGCATTAGGCACTTTTTTCTTATGCTCATTGGCTGTTTATGTATCGTTAGTGAAGTGTTCAAATCTTTTGCTTATTTGTTTATTGGATTGCTTATTTTCTTATCAAGTTAGAAGCGTCTTTATATATTCTAACTGCAATTCCTTGATTATAAATGTGTTTTGCAAACATTTCTTAGAAATTCATGGTTTTTCTTTTCAATCTCTTTCAAAGATAAGAACTTTTTAATTTTGATAAGGTACAATTTACTATTTTTTATTATTATAATTTTATTATATATATGTGTGTGTATATACATATAATTTTTCTCTCATGTTTTCTTTTAGCAATGGGTCCACTCTTATCTATTTAAAAGATTATTATTTTTCTATTGAAATAACTTTGCACTGTTGTCAAAAATCAGTTGTCTAAATTTATGTTATTGAGTGAATATTCACTTCAGTTTGACCTTCTTGATTATTTCATATCTCTATCACTATGAAATAGCCCCCTTATCACTGATATTTTTTATTCTTGGATTTTCCTTACTTTGTATATATTAATACAGCTACTGCAGCTTTCTTCTTGTTAGGATTTTAATCTTGTAACTGATTGTATCCCTGTATTTTAACCTAGTTCTGCATATATACAGAGAACTGGGCTCATGTATACATTACACTTGGAGTTTATCTTTATATTACAGCTATAGAAATAGCAAATACTTGAATACCACCACGAACATTCTAGGATTTACAATTTTCATCTTTAATTTATCACTTTATACCTGCATATGAGAGTATGTTAATTATACTAGAATTAAAAAGAAAGAGAATACATGCATGTTGTAAGGACCTTTTAACAGTATACTTCTTTCATCCCTCATCCTTTGTTGTTATTATGTATTTTACTTCTTCATATCTTGTTAGCAACAAAATACAATGTTTGTTTCATTAAGTCATAAGTTGTATTTTAAAGAATTTTAAACATGAGAAAATAAATCCCTGGCACACATTATTAATCATTTTTAGCACCTTTAATTTTTTTTTAATCTAGGTCCAAGTTTCTATCAAGAGTCATGTTCCTTTTGCCTGTGAAACTGCTTTTATGATTTATTGTAGTGTAAGTGTTCTGGCAACAAAGATCCTAGCTTTCATTAGTCTGAAAAATCCCTATTTTTATTTTTCAGGAATATTTGTTTGGCTACACAATTCTAGTTTTCAGTTTTCTTTTTTTCCTCTGGCTTCCATTTCTAATACAAATTCTGTAGTGATTCTTAATTCTGATCACTCTTTGATATAGTATGATTTTTATTCTTCTGGTTTTAGGAATCCATTATCACCACTGGTTTCTAGCAGTTTGATTGTGGTATGTCCTTGTAGAGAGCAAAATGGAATCTCTCAGGTCAAGCTGGAGCCTGTATCGAGCAATAACACAAACAGTTAAGGTACTACGGCTAGGAGATACCACCAGGACCAATGTCAGCTGACGCCCCAGACTGATAATGAGCAGAACCAGAGGAGGTCTACAGAGACCCAAAACTGATTAAATCCCTTAAAAAAGAAAAGGATTTTGGCAGCCAGCTGTTAGACTCTTCAGACCTCTATGTCTGACCACTTAAAAAAGGCAACTGGCACTTAAGGCTCTGCCGGATGGATCTCTGAACAGAACCAAGATCCTTCACAGCTTGGACATCAGAAGCAGTAACAGAAGAGACAGAGGCCTTATCTCAGCTGTGCGCCTACAGACTGACTTCGCGTTTGGTTCCTTATTTCCCTACACCCTTCTGTTATCTTGTTTGTTGTGTGGCTCCTCTTTCATCTTGCTCTATGTACTGTGTAGGAAGCCAAGTTTAATCACATAGTGAAATGTCACTGAATCTGGAATCCTGAACCTGCTTTATCACTGTGATTTAACTTGGCTTTATGATTGAAGAATGCTGACATTGGGGAAAGACACAGCTGGTGTGTGTGCCTTCCTAGAGTGCTGATGGCAGTCCTGGTGTGAATAATATTGTATATTCTGTTTTTATTTTTATTTTATTTTATTTTATTTATATTCTTTGCCCAAGGGGTACAGGTCTGTGAATCATCAGATATTCTGCTTGCATTTCATCGAGCTTTATTGGATCTGTGGGTTTATAGTTTTAAAAATATTTAGAAAATTACTGTTCTTATTATGTATTCAAATATTTTTCTGTCCTCTCCCCCACACTGACACATACACAAATCTTCTGAGATGACAGTTACTTGAAAGTTAGACTGCTTGATATTTTCCAGCTGATCGCTGATGTTCTGTCCATATTTTTCTCTCCCTGTTTCAATTTTGTTAATTTCTGTTATTTTATATTCAAATTCACTAATCTTTTCTTTTTTCTGCATTGTCTGATCTACTCTTTATTCCATCCTGGATGCCCCTATTATTGACATTTTTTTTTCTATTCTTCCATTTTTTAGTATTTTTCATTCCTTTGCTCATGTTTATTTTTTCTTTTAAATCCTCAAGTAAATTTTGCTAAGCCTTTGTTTTTACTTTGGGATCTGGTTATATTGACTGATTGGGTTTTTTTTTTTTTGATGACAAGTTGCCTTTTCCTGATTCTTACTATATCTAATGATTTTTTTATTTGGCGCTATGTAATTTATTTGGCATATAGCTCCTTAGTCATAATTTTCCTGATTATTGTTATGATTGGCAGAAAAACCATGTCAATATTTTTATTTTAAAATCATACATTTACCTAACAACCATTTATTTGTCATATACAATATGTAAGACATTAAGCTAGAATCAGCTAGTCCTTGGTGGAGTCCCTCATTGCTACTCACTATACATACCTAAACTGTTGGTCGTCCTGGTGAATACATTCCAGGAAAATATGGAGAACATATTGACATGGATTTATAGCAAGACAGAATATACTCCAATAATACACTTTCTTTTTTTTTAATAATATTCTTTTTTTTTTTAGATTTTATTTATTCATTTGACAGAGGGAGAGATTACAAGTAGGCAGAGAGGCAGGCAGAGAGAGAGGAG